>VYXC01011225.1:12315-39519 GCA_013397175.1 Platysteira castanea | reverse complement strand
TATCCAGCAGATGACCGGTAACAGTCAGATGNATGGATGCAAAGATGTTTCGTTTTGTAATGCTGCTTAAAATATGTCACCCGAAAATCCCACATTTCGAAATGTCTCAGCATGGTGCAATTTGACAGTTTTAAATTACTACAATGTTACATGCTATCAAGGTCTTTCAGACAAATTTCCACGTAAATTACCTAGAAGAGTATTTTTAATTTGTGGAGATCATGCTTGGCCTGTGTTGCCTTTACGCACTATTAGTGGACCATGAACTACTGGCCACCTTGCTATGCTCGCCCCAGATTTAACTATGCCTTTAAATCACACATATGTAACCCATGACAAACGGTCCTGGCATTCTTTTGTAGGAGACTGCGATGACACTCGGTTTTTGGAATTTAGAAAATCGTGCTTTAGTTTCCTTTTTTGCTCTAAGAGTAGCAGCTGGGAAAGCATTGGGATTGTTAAACAAGTTAGGTTGCTGGCATTAGCATTTGACAGACTAATGCTACTTCGCTTGCTTTGTCAGGATTGTTAACTGATGTAGATTCTATTAGACACTCTACCCTGCAAAATCGAGCAGCTGTTGACTTTCTGCTGTTGGCACATGGACATGGCTGTGAAGAATTCAATGGTATGTGCTGCATGAATCTTTATGACCTCTCTAAATCAGTGTTTGCTAGTATCAAGGAACTACAAGTAAGTGTTTCAAAGTTAAGGGAAGGGAGTGAGTCCGATTAGTTCAATGCTCTGTTTGGTGATTGGCAACTTGCTAAATGGGTGAAAGACTTCCTGAAAATGGGACATTTTATTGTGATTGTCATCTTTGTTATTTTACTCCTTGTGCTGTGTTTGTTGTCCTTTCTGCAAAGGGCCCTGCAGTGGACCATAAACGCTGCCTTTCTGGTTGAAAAACAGAAAGGGGAACTGTGGGAATTAAGAGCAGGTCAGCAAGCTTGTATGGCTCCCACACTGATCTTAGCACAATTCATCTGTGTCCATGAGAAACTTAGTGTCAACAGAAGCAAGAAACCTAAACAGCAGAGTTGCAGCTGGTGTTTTTCTAAATGCTTAGAATGTTTAGGATGCTTATGTACCGGTAACTAATAACAGTGTAGTGTAGCTAAATGATAGCTGATGAATATTGTAGTAGTTAAGCAACCAGTGGATGAGTAACATGAATGATAAACATAGCAAAGTCTATAAAATGTCACTGGAATTCTGAATAAAGAGCCTTCTGCTTGAAATTATTCCTAGGGTTCATTTGTGTTGAGTTCGCCTCCATAGCGACAGGTAAGGCCATGCTAGAGCCAGAAGCTGAATTTGAGATACAAAGAAGGAAATGTCACCAAGAAGGATATATTTTTATACACATCTTGTCTTACCACCCTGCATCATTCTGGCTGTTCTTTGAATCTTCAGTGTCCCATGCAAAAAAAAACTTTCCTCACCCGCCTTCAAATCCCTTTGTGTATAGGTACACCAATCATTATAACTCTAACTGCCCTAAGTAACTCAAAAATGATACCAGAAAAAGAATCTCCATCACCAAAACAGTACTTCATCATACTGTATCTAAAAGATCCTTAGCAAGTCTTGAGAAAAGTTTAGTATCTCAGTTAGTGATAAACTTGCAGATTGAATCTTAGATCTTTGTCAGTGCTATGTAAATCATCATTACTAGTCATAATGAGATCTAACAGTCTCATCTTTTTCCTGGCTTAGATTTTTCCAAAATTTGAGATTGGTTCAGGACAGTTCAGACAATGATATCAAACATATAAAGGACATACCTGATATATGCCCTTAAACAAACATTTCAGATCTGCAGGAAAAGTACTGACTCAGAACAGTTTTCAGTGTGAGAAGGTGTGTGTGTGTATACACTCGAAGCTCTTTCCCTCTCCCAGTCTTTACACATGCCCCCTTATGCATAATCTCAATTTTGTCCCTGGACTAATAGAAAGGGAAACCACTTCTACTGGAGCTTATAGCAGTGCACTTAAAGTGACTTTGTGATAGAGGGTCTTACAAGATGCTTTTACCCATTGGTTACATATTTTGGGCTAAAGTGCTGAAAGAAAGCCCAGTCTGAGCCACTGAAGAACAACATCTGAAGTCCTCCAAAGGCTGCACCTTCCATATGGTTAATGGAAATAATCAGGCTAGTACAAAAAACCAAACCCAATTACCAAGAGCTCCAGGAACCTCCCTCCAACTTCATTAACTGGGAGAGATTACCTCCCCTCTTAACAGGTAACAAAACACTCACCCCCAGTAAGTTTGTGTGCACATTCCTTTGTCATTCTGGCATTCTTCATAATCTGACAGCAAGGACACATTAGGGCCATTTTATAACTTTTTCTCCTCTAACTTTGTAGATCATTTGAGCACAACAGGCCCACCATGCTTTAACCCTTTCCCAGACTGCAGTTAGAAGTAAATTCATCAAAAACACTTTTCTCACATGCTTTGCCAAGTTATATGCAAAAATAACTGGGAACTGACACACATTTAGATCCCAACCAACCAGTTACTAAATACATACTGTGTATATAACTTGTATATAAACCTCATTACAGACATGTTGAGGGGGTCACTGCCTGAGTCTCTCAGAGCACAGTAAGTATCACTCTAGGGATACTTAGGAGGGCATTACTGTATTTCTATTACAGTGTTTTCCTAGCATCACTAAAACTGCAGCGAAACTCAAAGGTATGAGATTCATGGTTTTGCTAACCCTAGAGAGACCAATTGCGTCCAGGCTTCTCATTTCTGTTCTTTTTAAATAGTGGAAGATAAAAAGCTCTTGACTGACGGACAATTCCCTGTAGTCACGGGGTAATAGTGCCCATTCTTATCCTCCATTTCCCATTAATGAGACAATGAAGCCTTCGAAGCCGCCCGCCCTGTGTGCGAGGTACCAAAGGCAAGCACCACCACGGCACCCATTTCAGGCTGCAGGAGGAGAAGCTCTAACAAGGCTATTACCATGGTGCCACCCACTGCCAGAACACTGCACACAGGATGGATTATCTGATGTGCACTGAAGTAACTTTACCAAGCCTGCTAAGAAATTATTTTAATGTGCATCTTCAAGTTGTCCTTATAGAAGTTCAGGTACGGGTTTAAAGTGACTCTCACAGACAGAACAGTTCCTTTGCAGAGTGATAACCAATTGAAAATGTCCCTCCTCTGTGCAATTTATTACAATCTTGAGCTCCCAATCATGTACCCACAAGGCCTATTCAGGCTCTTTCAAACTGAGGCCAAGCTACCACACAAGCATTCATTTTCATCACAGCTATGCATTTAAAATCCCAGATATCTCAGATCTTTGCAGGAAGCATAAATTGATCAAGCAAGTAAACCCAAACATTAGAGGCAGTTTTTAGTAAGACTACTGTTGTGGAGGAAATGCTCAAATAGGATTTTGAACTCAAGTTGCATCTATTCCTGACAATACCCCAAGAGAAAATAGAACTTGGTAAGTATAAAGAGCAGTGTGTGTTAAATCAACATTAAAGCAGTTAAGGAAGTTGATTTTTCAGTCACCAGTACAAGTCAGTGTTAACATCTACCTGAAGCAATACAAAATTCCCAGTGCTCCTACGACACCAAGCAGGCTTGCAGCTCTGAGGCCATGAGTTTACATTTTCCAAAGAGAAAACAGTGCCTTGTGACTGTGAGCTCTTGAGAGTCACCAAGAGCAGGAAACTCCATCCACAGATGGAGTCTCACCACAGAAGAAAAAGCCTCAGGAATGTGCATTTCTCTTTAACCTCAGTCAGAGGAGTTGAAAAGGACATGAAATGAGGGAAATAAAAGCCAGCTGAAACAAGTGGAACTTTTAAATGAACATTTACAAAATTAAGCTTTGTAAAAGCAAAAGATTTGACCTGCATTAGCTAGAAATCCTAATGAGAACAAAAAACCTGAGATAGTTTACTGTAGCAAACACAAATAATTTAATTAATCCTACCACTAACATCTTATTTTCTACACCACAGCAGCACTCATCCCCATGCAGACAGATCAATATTCCCCAGCCTGACTCACCCCTATCTTTCCTTACACCCATTCTATCAGCCCCACAAATAACAAGTATTTGAGCTCCAAGATCAAGTCTATCAGTATCAAGAGGCCTATGAATCTGAAATAATCATCTTTGTAAATATTATGCAAATACTTGTTCAGTTTGCTATGAAATTCTACAAGCATGTTTTAAAGGTTTTAATGTGCATGTATACACACAAGTGGACATGGCACAAAAGGCTTGATTGTACAAAGATCTAGGTTCTTGATCATAGCGAATATTTCAAAGTAACAAAAAAGATCTCATTTCACCCTGATAAACTTCCATAACACATATGAAGTACTAGTGTCTCTCTCCCAGTGAGATGCCTGTTTGTACACACAAAAAGTTACTTACCTAAATTTATGTTAATATCATACCCATATTGTGTCTCATACCACTGTTCTCTGGGGCCTCACATACCAATGTGTTTTTACCTCAGTGGCTGCCTACCGAGAGGCCACATGATGGCACTGTGTAACCAATTTCAGTGCCTTAGTTACTGGCATTTTTCTGTAAAAAGTAGCCTAAAGATGCGTAAGAACCCAACATGTACCACCTTAGACAGCCACTGTAAAGAGCAAACAAGTTCAAAGGAAAAATGCCAGAAGAGTACCAGCACTATGCTTACTTTACACTAGATATACAAATTGGTTCAAACCCTTGCATGTTTAATGGCTCAAGCTAGGCAGCAAGGTCAGAAGGATCTCAACCTATCGCAACCACACACACTCCAACCAGCAGGTACCAACTCCTGGATATGGGCAACAACTGTATTATAGCCTTGCTTAGAAGCTTATATAGGCTCTGCTTTACCTGCTTGTCAGATAACCTCCCTCTCAAAGCTCTATTTTACTACCTACATCTTGGGCTCACTGAAAAAGGACAAGTACAACATTATATAGATTAAACTAGCCTTTATTGAAATACAGAACTATATGAAATTTGAACTCAAACAAAACTTCATAACAAACATTAAACATCATAATTTGGAGGTGGCATGTCAATGATCTCATCCAGGGTAGCAAGGAAGTCAGCAGTTGATTGTAGCAAGCCTGAAAGTCAGAAAAAAATCAAATCAGTTTCTCAAACTCAGAATGCACACTAACATAAGCTCTCAGTAGCTCAGCATAAACTTCTTGACTAAGCAAGGTAACTATTGCTTCATAGTATAAGCCAATACCACCTAACTGATCAGTTTGCAAAGCACCACAAAAGACTGCTTTTCACTGGGTAGAGTTAATTTCCTTTGCAGTTGCTGGTATGGGCTGTGTTTTGGATTTGTGCTGGAAGCAGTGTTGATAATTCAAGGATGGTTTAGTTGTGTGAGCACTGGTCAGCAACAGAGTCAAGGCCTTTTCTGCGCCTCACCCCACCAGTGAGGAGAAGGCTAGGAGTGCTCAAGGATCTGGAAAGGGGCACAGTCAGAACAGCTGACCCCAAGGGGCCCAGGGGATATCCCAGACCATATGGTGTTATGCTCAGCAAATAAAGTTGGGGGAAGAAGGAAGGAGGGACATTTGGAGTTACGGCACTTGTCTTCCCAAGCATGCATGCATGTGATGGAACCCTGCTGTTGTGGGGATGCCTGCTGATGGGAACTGAATGAATTCTTTGTTTTGCTTTTCTTAAATGCATAACTTTTGCTTTAGTTATGAAAACTGCTTTTATCTCAAAGCATGACTTCTTTCACTTTTTCTCTTCTGACTTCTTCCCCATCCCACAGGTGGGGAGCAAGAAAGCAGTTGTGTGGTGCTTGGTTGCAGCTGGGTTAAGCCGTAAGTCAGTAGCACCACTCTGAGACCACTGCCTGAACTAGCAGGGTTGGCCAGGTACACTGAGCTTGATTACACAGCAGAAGCTGTTTGATACTGGTGCACTCCTCTGGTAGTTTTAACAGCAACAGCAATTCACTGCTATAGCCAACTGGCTTTTTGCCCAAACCACTGATGAGCACTGTGTGTACTGAAAATCATGCAAAGTTTCCACTTACTGGATTCCCATGAAATCTCTTCAATCTTCACAGGTGAAGGAACCATGTTCACACATTTGTCATATGTCCTTTCAAATACCATGAGGGGAACACCACACAGATTGATATTGCTTAGCTTGTGTTCTTCAGGAAGATCAAAACTCTCAAAGTCTGTTTGAGAAAAGACTGTAAGTGTGCAGTACCCTGGGAAGCTGCAAACTCTTCTAGACTAAATGAAATGGGAGCCAATCTAAAACAACACAACAGTCTCCTCTTATGGAGTATTTATTTGCAGTTAAACTTAGTTGTCCATGAAATCCCATACGCCACCCCTGATGAAAACACTAGACTGCTTAATAGAACTGTTAACATAAAGCAGTTAGTAACTTCAGCAAGCAAAGCATGTATGTTTCATCAACACTAAAGTCTTTGGCACAGTAGTTTTCACACACTTACATCCACATGAAGAGGAAAGCTTTAAGGACACACTTTGAAGGACTGAGATAGAATATCTACAATGGGCTGGCCTAAGAACAGCTGTAGAAGTTTCATCTTTAACTATTATATCCTACAGCAGTAGGAATCTCTTCAGTTACAAATTATCTTGGCACACGCTCTTCTATATTCCTTTGAAAACTTGTCTACTAGTCACTATTTAATGAACTAAGAAGCCAATACATGGTTATTTCCAATTTGTTTCTTGTCACCACAATAAGAGATTATGAATAACACATCTGAGGCACAGCCATTACTGTTAGAAATACCATCTCATTCTTTTTTAAGTATTTCAGAAGCAGCAAGCACCCTTATGTTTCAGAAAGGACTCAGGAGAACTGCAATGCTGTCTTGTGTGCCACAGTAGCTTGGACAAATTCTTACAACAATGCCAACACTCATGAAAGCCTTATTGTTAATTTTAATAATTACATCAATAGTTCTTACCTTGAGGATCCAAAGGAAACATATTTTCTATTTCTGGCCAATCTTCTTCAGCCACTGTATGGCAGCTTTCTAATCCACTCTTTTTGTTAGTCATAAAAAGAGGAAGTCACATTATTTGAGCTACTGTAGAATGTTTGTAGTGGCTTGCCTGTGCTATTCAGGTCTACAGACAAGCATACCTGTCATACTTTTCTCAGTCAGGCCTAAATTCTAATACCTTCAACACAAATAAGATGGAGATGGGCAAATGTTTCAGCTGAGTTTATATAGTGCAGTATTATATATGGCAGGAAGAGGTGATTGCGCTAGAACAGGTAACTCATAAGATGTGAATAAAGACATTAAACCAGACTCTTTTCTCTAGAACCATTTATGTAGGTGCCCTGCTTTTAGCTAAGATAGAGTTATTTCTCTTCCTAGCAATTCTTATGAACCCATGTTTTGGATTCTTGATGAAAACAGCATTGACACATACAGCTCTCCCAGCTATTGCTGAGCAGTGTTTATACAGTCCAGGCCTTCTCTGCTTCTCACAATGCCACTAGTGAGGAGGCTTGGGATGTGCAGCTAGGACAGCTGATCCCAGCTGCCCAGAGGGATATCCCATACCGCACAATATGCTCAGCAAGGAAAACTGGTGGGAAAGCAGGGCTATCACTGCTCTGGGACTAGCAAGGCATTAATCAACTGGTGGCAAGGAATTGGTTTTGTTTTTCTTTGAGATTTTTAATTATTAAATTGCCTTACTCTCAGCCTATGATTTTTCTCACATTCACCCTTCCAATTCTCTCCCTCAATCCCATCAAGGAGGGAGTGAGGGATCAGCTGTGTGGTGCTTAATTACATCAGAGTTAAGCCACAACAGCAGGTAAATTATGGATTTCCCCTCCTCTCCAGTATAAGTGTATTGTACTCACTTTGTTCACAGTGCAAGGCTGGCTTTTCTGTTTTATCTTATCCATCTTGCTCGTGACTCCTTCAGTTTTATTCACATTTCCAAGAGCCTTTCTGACAGATCGAGATGTGACTGGAGAAGTACTGATCGCTTTTTTAGGAACTGGAGTGTTAACATGTGTTCTTTCAACTAAGACTTTTGCTGGAATGGAGGGAGGAAGAGAAAAAGCAAACTTCAGCAAGCTTGCCTAAATAAGTGGACATGCTGGAAAAGTAGCTGTCATGGAAATCACTTATTTATAACTCATAAGCCACTTACGACAAAAGCACTGAGTTATCTTCAATTTTGTAGTAACTGATGAGCTTGGAAGAATTGGTTGGGGAAGTGGATTTATGAATAGAAAACTATTACCATTAAAAGCAGTGAACAACAAAATGTGACTTATGCCTTTCATTTGATCCTTTACTGGCTTAGGGCAGCAAATACGCACAAGGTCCTGAAGGAAGCTTCAGCTGACTCTTGAGAGCACCAAGTTCACCATTCTCCTGATCAACAAAGATCAGAGTTGCCATCTTCAGATTGATAAGACTACCCTGTAGAGTCCATACAGGAAAAAAGGAAAACAATTTCTGTCACTTGTCTCACCACAACACACTTTTTAAGCAAGCCACATTAAAAACAACAGAACTATCACATATTGGTCTCTAGACAAGGGGAACAAACCCCTCCTTCCTACCATTATACAGTAGTTCAGCTAAAGACCCCCAGGTTTGAAGGCACTATTAGTGTTCCTGCCTTGTGTTCATCACTGCCATTACACAGGTGAGCAAGCAACTCCTCATTAGAGAGATCTGCAGGAAAACTCAGAACCACAGTCAGTAAGGCTAGAAAAGATCTCTAAATAATTAAGAACAACCTAAACACCACCATGCCAACCACACCATGGCACCGAGTGCCACGTCCAGTCTTCCCTTAAACACCTCCAGGGACAATGAGTCCATCACCTCCCTAGGCAGCCCGTTCTAATGTTTAACACTTATTCTGTCAAGAATTATTCCTAATGTCCAACCTAAATCTCCCCCGGCACAGCTTGATGCCATTTTTTCTTGTCCTGTTGTTGGTTCCCTGGGAGAAAACACCAATCTCCACCTGGCTGCAACCTTCTTTCAGGTGGCTATAGCGAGCGATAAGGCCTCTCCTGAGCCTCCTCTTCTCAAGACGGAGTCCTCCCACTCNGGAAGTGAGCGGGGCCACGGGGCATTGTGGGGCGGCGCTGCGGCCCGGCAGGTAAACAGGGGTGAGGAAACGGGGCAGGATTCGGGAACGGGATTGGGACTCGGGATCCGAGAGGGCGGCTGCTGCAGGCTTCGAGCAAGTGCTGGCGTCCCCCGCTCNTGCCAACCACACCATGGCACCGAGTGCCACGTCCAGTCTTCCCTTAAACACCTCCAGGGACAATGAGTCCATCACCTCCCTAGGCAGCCCGTTCTAATGTTTAACACTTATTCTGTCAAGAATTATTCCTAATGTCCAACCTAAATCTCCCCCGGCACAGCTTGATGCCATTTTTTCTTGTCCTGTTGTTGGTTCCCTGGGAGAAAACACCAATCTCCACCTGGCTGCAACCTTCTTTCAGGTGGCTATAGCGAGCGATAAGGCCTCTCCTGAGCCTCCTCTTCTCAAGACGGAGTCCTCCCACTCCAGCTACTCCTCATCAGACTTGTGCTCCAAACCCTTCCCCAGCTTCTCTGGGCGAAAATCCTTTTCTTTGTACACCTTGAAGTACAAAGCCAAAGCAAGATCTGCAGTCCCAGACCGGCCCTCCCCCCGAACCCTCAGCTCACCTCAGAAAGCGACAGCAAAGAAAAGGCCAGACCCACAGAACTCAAACCACTCTCAGATCCCTCAGAACAAGCCAAGCACCAACGGCACCGGCTTTTGAACGGGCCCGGAGCCGCCCATTGGNGGGCCCGGGCCCGGGCCCGGGCGTGGCGCTGCTTCCCTACCGTCTCTCTCTCGCGTCTTTTCCGGGGTACGCGCAGGCCCAGGTCTTACGTTAACAATAAGATAATTTTGTTTTTTCAGTGGTGGGGCTTATTTTTCAGGACAGAGATGCGTTAGGAATGCATAGTAAGGAGTTAACTAATTTCACAGAGTGACATAAAATCACGTTGAAGAGCTGTGATGTCAGAGGGTATTGATCTGTAAGGCTTTTCTTTTGTCTTCTGATTTTTCTTCTGCTAAGGGGAAAAGCCAAAATGGCCTCGGGTGCGGTAGCGAACGCTCCTGCTGCAGGAGGGGCAAATGATGTGAGCCTGGAGGAACCAAAGAAGATAATGAGGGAAGATTGGAGGAAAAAGAAAGAATTAGAAGAACAGAGAAAACTAGGAAATGCACCAGCTGAAGTGGATGAAGAAGGAAAGTAAGTTTTACTAAAACTATGGTTATTCTAAAGCTGCTGAGTAAAAATGCCTTTTCCTGTTGTGGTTACAGAAGAACTGTCAGGGTAACACGCAATTTCAATGTAACTTGCTGTAGAACTAAATAGTCAAACTTTGTCTTTTAACGTTCTAGTCATCAGATATTTTCTAGAAAAATATAGGTTCAACGTTTACCTTTTGTCAGCTATTGACAGTTCTGCTCAAAAGTCCAATCCATGAAGCTAATTACAAGTGCTATTTTAAAACCGAGCAAAACATAGTACAGGGGTCTTTTACTGTGTACCTCATCTGTTGCCTCTCCTGCTTTTACAGGGCTTGTTGCTTCTGAGAAATGTTGCTTTTTNTTTTTTTTTTTGCTCAGTAACATTACACAGAATAAACCATTTGATTTCGAGTCAGGAGTTCAGGTGAATTAGATGGCAACAAAATCTCAAAGTCTATGTTTATCAAACTGGGAATTTATTTGGCAGTGCATTGTACCAACTTCATTATTTATTAACACTCCTAAAGCATGTGAACTTTAATGTGAAGTTTATTTGAACTTAATGTGAAGTTAGACTAAGTTGTGAGTTTTTTCCCTGTGCCATGTATTCATTGCACAACATCTTTTACAGAGATATCAACCCTCATATTCCTCAGTACATCTCCTCAGTACCGTGGTACATAGATCCTTCTAAAAGACCCACACTAAAGCATCAGAGACCGCAGCCGGAGAAGCAGAAACAGTATAATTCCTCTGGAGATTGGTACAAACGAGGAGTTCAAGAGGTACGCAAAATGTTTTTTTCATGAAATAAAGATTTGGGTTGATTACATGAGGAGATTTCTGGTTATGTGGTTTTGAAGAAGGCAGGAATTTTTACACAGCAGGCAAATCACAGTATATGGTGATAATCAAAACACATATTTGGGCTTTGATGAGGGCACACACACTTGAGTGGTGAAAATATGAACTTGTTATTTGGAACACTTCTGTGAATCTGCCAAAGTGTCCCCAATGCTGCTCGTTGTGTTTCCTCTCAGCATGCTGTGGCCACAAGGTACCGCAAAGGAGCCTGTGAGAACTGTGGGGCACTGACACACAAAAAGAAAGACTGCATGGAGGTAAACTTTGCTTTTGTCCGTGTCTAAGGGCTTTGAAAGCCATGGGAATTTTAGTCTTAGTGAAAAATAGCTGGCTATAGATGAAATACTGGGTTTGGAAAAGGTATTTTGACAAATGTTTCAAGTAGTGAGAGATGGTCTAGAAATTTCTATAGAAATGGTTATGTAGGAAAAGTGATACAATTCAGTGTGTCATCCATTAATTATGTTTGTAATAAGATCTGAAATAATAGATGTAAGTGTTACTTTCTTGTTAATTGCATTAACTCAAGTGTCGCTGTGTCCGTCTTTCTGCTTCATCTCAGCTAGAAGCCACCCCCAGAAGCTGTTTTAATTTCTTTCTTAATTGTAGAAAATATAAATAAGAATGTATGGAGTTTGGAGTCTGTTGTACTACGTAAAAGTGCAGAACTACTTGCATTTATTTACAATCCACAGGCTTACAGTGCTGAATTTAACTTGCTTTAGAGGAGCTTGATTGATAGTATTTTAAAAGGATGTGTGTGTAAGTAACCTAATGGACTGATCTAACCATCTTTTTTTTTCTTTCAGAGACCCAGGAAAGTTGGAGCAAAATACACAGGCATGAATATTGCCCCAGATGAACATGTGCAGCCTCAGCTGATGTTTGATTACGATGGGAAGCGAGACCGATGGAATGGTTATAACCCAGAGGAGCACATGAAAACTGTCGAGGAATATTCCAAGGTTGATTTGGTATGTAGGTGCTGTGATTTACTGGGGAGAGGATTAGTGTTTGGTGTGGCTGGGACACTTGTAATGTGCTCTGTTGATATTAGACCTGGTGCTAAAAAGAAATATTTAAACAAATGCATTTTCATGCTGCACAGGCCAAACGTACACTGAAAGCCCAGAAGCTTCAGGAGGAGTTGGCATCAGGGAAGCTGGAGCAAGTGGTATGTAAAGGTACCTAATCTATTTTTGCTTAGGCTGAATAAATACAAAACAGATAATTTCTGCTGTCTAACTCTTTTACTCTCTATACAGGGTCTGCTATTGGGTTTTATGCCCTTCAGTAATTGAAAGGTTTTCCTAGCACCAGCATGTTCTGTGTCACGCTCAAGAACTTGAAGCATCTACTTTCAAATGCTTTATGTTCCACTTATGGGCAGAAATTCTGTGTGATTATTATTATTGCTAAAATTAATGACATGGAATTTTGTGTCAGAAGAACTTGTTTTCCATGTAGTATTTTTTTTCCATATACTGAAATGTGTTTCTTGTATTTAAAGATTGTTACGCTCTGACTAGCGCTGAGGTAATGACTGTGCATTGATTTAGTAATGCTTAATATAAATTGGAATAGGAAGGTGTTTTCTTTATCTTAAACCAATTTGTTTCTTCTTAAGTCACTGCTCTGACTGTTTGCAGTGACTCTGGGTATTTGAAGGTTGAGATATGTATTTCCCTCTGGTGTGTAACTGCAGAGTTTGCATCTTCCACTAAATTCTTCAAGATCCGCTTAGATTATAGATTATATTGATAATTTTTGATATAAAATTCTAGTTTTAAGAGGCATGTCTGATTCTATTCTAAGTTTGCAAAATGGGGATAAATAGGGACTGCTACTTGTCAGGAGGTTTTTTAAAGCCTCCTTGCAGAGGCTGTTTTCCAGAGGCTGTGCTGTCCTCTCGCAGGTTGTCACTAGATGGCACAAGTGAGCTCGATCTGCCACCCAGTCCAGACTGCAGTGCTTTGACCTTCCCAATAGAAGTTGTTCTTCCTCTTTTCATGCCTGTTTTATGAAGCAAACACTGTTGGCTTCTGTATACTTACTACTTATAAAATGGAACTGTAAGAAGAAAGTGTGTTTGAAGCTTAAGAACTGTCTCTGAGGGAGAGGACTGAGACTGATTTGCATAGTCAGTGCTGGCCAGTTGCTGGTCTGTGTTCAGGGCTCACAGCTGTTCCCATCTTTACTGCTGCAAGTATTTTTCAGTTAAAAACTAAGCAGGTTAAAAAAAAAATCTGGCTGTGTTTGTCAAACAAATGCTGCCTTCTGATTCGTGCTTAGTATTCATGTAAATCCTGATTAAATTCTTGAATACATATCTCCTTAATTCTTTTTTAAGCTTTTGGAGTTGAAACTTGGTTATATTTACATGACATGAAATGTTATAATTTAAATTCTCAGTGTTCAGAGGCATAACAAGCTCTAAATAATAGCAACAGTTTTAGAATTTGCAATTCTTGTTGGAGAACAGTGAAAAGTTCTTCAACATGTGTCTGTCACAGAGACAGCTAAGAGCTTTTTCCTAGAATGTAATGTAGCAGTGTTTCTGCATTTGGAGCCACTGGTAAATTGTATTTTGTATCCAGCATGAAGCTTTGCTTTGATAGCCCTTTGTATCCCTGCCATCTTGCCTTTTTCTACTATCTTGTCTTCTCTGCTGACATGCTCTTTGTTTGCTGCAGAACTCCCCAAGACACCAGTGGGGAGAAGAGGAATCAAATTCACAGACAGTAAGATGATTACCCACTGCATCACACCATGGGCAAAGAAACGACCTGTAGTTAGTGGAACAGCAAAACAAGGGTGGCACAACAGTTTAAATGTTGTATCCATGCCACTGTCTGCCTCTTCTTTTGGGCAGACGTTGCTGGATTTCATAAAGAGGCTTTTTGTTTTAATTCCTATGTGTTGTCAAACCTTAGAGATGCAAGCACATAACTAGATTTTAACATGTAGTATATTTTGACCAAGATAACTGTTTTCTTAGTATCATCATGGTTAACGTTTTGTTAACTATTTCTGTAGAAGGAAGTGAAAATTCTTTAATGAGTTGAAGTGTTGAATGTTAGGTTAGCCTGAGAGCACACTTAAGCCAAAGTAAACTGTGCCACCTTGTAACTACAGGGATTGCAGAATTTTAATGAAACCACTAAAATCAGATTCTTGTACATGTCTCCAGAGTGAAAGAACTCTTTTAGTTAGAAGTTTTCCATTTCTCCTCAGGAAAGAGATCATAACAGTGAAGATGAAGATGAAGACAAATACGCAGATGACATTGATATGCCTGGGCAGAACTTTGACTCTAAAAGACGCATCACAGTCCGAAATTTACGTATTCGGGAAGATATTGCAAAAGTGAGTAAGGAATTCTGTACAGATTCTGTTCTTCTGTATTGAGAGTTAATTTCAACAAATTATACATTCAGTTATTAATTACTTTGTTTATTAGTCTAGGGATTTGGAGGTTAAGGTCTGTTCTCACTTTAGTTCCTGCCCATGTTATGACTTCATCAAGGTCATTCTTTTGCATAGATAGAACTTTTTAAAACATCTAAACTGGAGGATGCAGGAGTAACCTCAGTTCTTTTAAAATCATAAATATTAAGTATCTTTTATGTTGGTTTTTTTTCCCTAGTACTTGAGGAATCTAGATCCAAAGTCTGCTTATTATGATCCCAAAACAAGAGCAATGAGGGAGAACCCTTATGCCAACACAGGCAAGAATCCAGATGAGTAAGTTAAAAAGGGGTTGTGCTTTTGTATCCAACAAAACTCTTAAAAATTAGATTAACAGTTTTATATTTTCTTTTACCTGTATGTACTTTAGCTAATTATTCTCTAGTCAGTTATGTATACACATAGTAGTTAACATGGAAGAAAACGGTTTTATTTAGGAGCACATTCTAGTTTAGTATATAAAAGTGCTATTTTGTGATACTGACTGACCTTTAATCTTCAGGGACATGTGGACCATGGTTTAGTGCAATTATCTGTACAAGGGCTAGGACACAGCTGCATCTGGAGGTGATGCCTATAAATAATAATTATCTTTATGTAAAGTATTTCAGTAACCAAATCTTAAACTTTATCCCTTGTTTCTTGGTTCTGGAGACTGGCATGGTGTGTTTGTGGTGCCTAATAAAATATTCGAATTAGGAGTAAGATCTCCTCTTATATTAATGGATTCTGCCTAGAAAAAGTGTGAAAGCTTTGGCATTGTCTAGATAGCTTAATTAAAGATGCTATAGGCTGGCTTTTGGCTGCACACTTGGCTGTCTCCCTTAAACCCCGAGTCAGACACGTGACCTATGTTGTGCTGGGAATGTACAGAAAGACAGGCTGTGAGTAAAACATGTATTCAAAGAACAGTAATTGGATTAGCTTGCTGCTTAAAATAGAATGGCAGTGCCTAAATGACAGCAAATAATCCTCTTTCCACCTCTCCTTGCCCCCAGCTAGAGTAATGCCAGTCAGTTCTTTTTTTTTTAGATGCAGGTGCTTTTGCTTTTCTCTTAAGTCATAATTTGACCTTTGTTGAATCTAAGCTTCTGCCACAGCTTTGCAGACTGTAAATTTTTCAGAGTGGCTTTGGGAAGATGAAAGAGTGGGGAATTGGATTGCTAGCATTATTTGATCCTCAGCGTGTGTTTCATGTACTGACTGTTTATTTCCTCAAGGGCTGTGCACAAGTGTCTCAGCTTTACTGAGAGCAGTAAGCTGTCCCAGGCTTTTTTTAACTCGGCCAGATATGCTGGATTGAAGAGTCACAAATCCAGAAGTGAGAATCGCTATGCTGGACTATCACAGACTGTTACGCATATTTATTGTGTAACTAGACCCAAGTATAACTTGCAGTGCTTGGCGTCTCAGACAGAACTCCAGGTCTGTGTCATGTGTCCCTGTAAACACAGACATCATGGTTTTTGAGTGGCTGCCTAATGCTTTCATGGCTTTACAGGGAGCGTATATTTTCATTTCTTGTATCAAGTTGAATGCACCTTCTTCTCCTTCTGTTCTTAGTACACAAGAGAATTTTTATATGCCTGTTGCAGTTCTCTGTTTGTATTTAAGAGGAAATCACATCACAAATACTAAGAATTGTGTTCTCTGCAGAGTTGGTTATGCAGGTGACAACTTCGTTCGCTACACAGGCGATACCATTTCAATGGCACAGACTCAGTGTAAGTGGGGTTTGAGTTTGGGGTTTTTTGACGGAAATTACCTTGAAATACTTAACAGTGCTGCTTTCTTGCAAAAGAGAACTAATTCTTTATAGATCGGGGCTTTCTTTCCAATTGCTTCAGAATTAAAGAATGTAATTTGAATGTGTATGTCAGTTTTAGAATAAGTATTGAGTGAAACCTCTTGTGTACACAGTGTTTGCCTGGGAGGCTTATGACAAAGGCTCTGAAGTTCATCTTCAAGCAGACCCTACAAAATTAGAGCTCCTTTATAAATCCTTCAAAGTGAAAAAAGAAGATTTCAAGGCACAGCAGAAAGAAAGCATCCTAGAGAAGGTAATAGGCATTTGGGTTTATTTAATAGGAATTCTGTTGAGTTTGAAGTCTGGGTCTTAGGAAACAAATAAGATTACTAATTCTGTGTAAGAGGGCATCAGCTGTTCTCAGCAGCTTAGACTTAAAAATATTTTTATATTTATACACATTATCTCATCAATTGATAAATTGTATTACTTAGGATAGGGACCTTCAAAGGTCTGCTGCTATTTCTTTATATTGTTGGGAGCTCTTCCCTTAACTGTCAGAATTTGTCCACTGAAGAAATCTGAATTTCTTTCTGACTCAAGTTTTGGGTGCAGTCTTCTAGATAAATATTTATTTTATATTTTGCAACTTGTTTCTTGGACAGCTGAAAAAGAAAGAAATAATCCGTTTAGATTCTAACCATGTCAACATTCAAGTTTGGAGGGGGACAGGAAGTGCTGCTATGGTTGTACCAGAGCTGTTTGGCTTGGTCTGAAAAGTTTTCCTGCTTTAAGTGAGAAGTATCATTGTTGTCATTCTCCAGGCATGAAACAAAACAAAAACAAACCAAAAAACCACAGACACACAAAAAATCCCACGAAACTAAACACCAGAAGACACCACAGTGGCCATAGGAGATGATGTATTTCTATCTTAACTCTTCACTAAAGACTAAACTGTCTCTATCCACTTTTGTGCCTTCTTCACAAGGTACCAAAGGTGCTGTTTTCGAAATGTTTGCTTAACTACATAAAAGGTGGGTTTTTTCCAAAGCTGTTACATCATGTCTATTTGCATTTTAGTATGGAGGACAAGAACATTTAGATGCCCCCCCAGCTGAACTACTGTTAGCTCAAACAGAAGATTATGTGGAGTATTCTAGGCATGGAACAGTCATCAAAGGACAAGAGAAAGCTATTGCTTGTTCTAAGTATGAAGAGGATGTGAAGATAAACAACCATACAGTAAGTCCTAGGTTACATTAAAATTTTTAAAAAATTAAATACCATCCCATTGGAGGTATATTAGGATGGAGTACAATATAATTAATACAGCAAATGTGTTTCTTCTGTCTCAATGTGACACTCTCCCATTTCTACTAAGGAGAGACTTCAAATTGTCATAGTTACAAGGTGAATTGGAAGAGTTGCCATGGAAATCTTAAACTAAAGGGGAAGTTACTTTATTTGTCTTCCACTTTGAATAAGAGTTGACCACATCCTGTTGTGCTTCTCTTTTTTGACAGTGTACCTGTAAGGCTCATGTAAAGTAGCAAAAGTATTTCTCTTAGCTTCCTTTTGGACTCTTTGAGTAATTTACTTACCAGGACACCAGCTTAGGAGTAAATTTCAGCCTGCCTCTTACAAGAGTAACTGTATGGTATGTTCTCTTGCAGTATATTTGGGGTTCGTACTGGAAAGAAGGCAAGTGGGGTTACAAGTGCTGCCACTCCTTTGTAAAATACTCCTACTGTACAGGAGAAGCTGGGAAAGAAATTGCTGTAAGTATTCTCCTGTTTATTCATGTGAAAAGAGCTAAAAATCATTCATATTCCTTACTTAAGGTTTAGACTGTTTTGAGTTTTGGGGGGAGGTTGGTTTTTTTAGGGATTTGTGGGATTTTTCTTTGTCCTTCCCCTTTCAAATGTGCTCAGTAACAGGGTATCCTTGTTCTTTTCTGTTGTATAGAATACAGAATCAAGTTTAATGGAAGAGCAGCCTGGGGAGGAAGAACACGTGACAAAACCCAAAACACTGATGGAGGTATGCTGTTTCCCTTTCTTGGGAAGACAGATATTTCTCCTCAACACTTAAGAGATGAAAAGATCTGTATAACTACAAAATTGTGTAGAGTCTTCAAAATTATTGAAAATTACTAAACTGCATTCTTAGAGCATTAATATTTCCATTGAAAACTAATTCTCAAATAGCATTAATAGAAGTTTGGATTTAGTAGTTTGGGCATTATTAATGTTGGCGGGTTGAATCTTAGCAGTAATTTGTTTCCCACCTTACAGATCCACCAAGAGAAACAGAAAGAGAAGAAAAAGAAAAAGCACAAGAAGAGCTCAAATTCTGACAGTGAGAGTGAAGAGAAAAAGAAGCAAGAAAAACTAAAAAAGGTGTACTATAACTTTCAGTGGCTTTGTGGCAAAAGGAACATGACATACTTTACATCATCAATTTTATATATTGGTGATATACCATGGGATACTTTGATGCTAATTCTGAGCTAAATCAAATTTAAAATGCTGTTAAATGTTCTAAAGTACATCCCCAACTCCTCGGGGAAACATTCAATAAATATTTAGTTTTGAAAGACTTAATTTAAATGACTTAGAACGTTTCATGTCTAGGCACCTATTACACCTGTAGGTCTATGAAAGACATTGCAGGACACAATGATTTGTGTATTGAAGAAAGAGGGAGAGATCAAGGGCACTGTCGAATCTTAACTTAGCACCTTGTATCCCGGGCTTGGCCCAGTGTCATGGTTGTTGTAGTAAATCCATGCCCCAAGCCATCCACTGCTGAGCAGCAGTGTGCTCCCCTGGGCACAGCAGCCTGCCTCAGGCTGCTTTGAGAGGAAACCTATTAAAGCTATGGTTAATTAAAGCAGGGTACAAATGCAAGTTCTTTTCCAGTAGCAACAGTAGTAGTTTGAGGAATGAGATAACACATAGCATTTAAAAATTAAAACCCCAAATATATAACAAAAAATAACGAACAATTCATTTGTACTTGCTAGATCATGATTATATTTTAGGTAAATCCTATGAGTTTCTTACTTGATTTTGACATTTGGAAAGAGATTAGGGTGTCTTATTTACTACATAGCATTTTACCAATATTTTATGTTAAATACTAAAAAATGAGCATTAAATGAAATGTGCTGTGGGTGGGCCAGACAGATGTGCATTACTTATCCCACCCTTGTGCTTCCTCCTTGTCCATCATACAAGAATCTAACACAAACCTTCCATTGTTGGGGTTTTTTTGTTTAACTTTCATTGTAGAATTTTTGATTCCCTTTGCTCTCATTTCAGGCACTAAATGCAGAAGAGGCTCGACTTCTCCATGTCAAAGAAATCATGCAGTTAGATGAGAGGAAGAGACCATACAACAGCCAGTATGAAGCCAGGGAGCCAACAGAAGAGGAGATGGAGGCCTACAGAATGAAACGGCAGAGACCTGATGACCCCATGGCCTCTTTTCTTGGGCAGTAGTCACAGAGAACATCATTCCAGTACACGAGGCTTTTTTCATGCCTGTTTACAACTATAGTAACTTGATTCCCTTGCACATGTCTGAAAAGGCAGAAACCTTTTTTTTGCTCCAGAGAAGTTTGTGAAAGCTTCTTTCAGCAGACATGAGCAGTCCAGTACTTAAAGGAGTTTTGTAAATGTGTGTGTATGTATACAAGTACAGGCACATAAATACACACACATAAATATAATATATGTATAGATAAAATACGTACACCTACTCTGTACATTCTTGAAGGAGAAGAGATCTGACTGAAATCCTAGGTTTATTTGGCCAACTAATATATGCATAAAGTTGTGATACAGTAAAACTGACTTGTCAGAAGAAATGGTCAGCAGGTCCATATAGAACAAAAATTTTTGACAAAAAATTGACACAACTACTAGAGCTTCTTATTTGTAAAGCCTGTCTCACGACTTTAAAAGAATACATCGTTTCTTGATCGCTTTGTAGTAACTTCTTTGGAAATGTAAAAATTGATTGCTTTGTTCTGATTAAATTAATACAAAGATCTTAAGTGCTGTCTAGTCTTTTAAACGAAAGGGTTAGGAGAAGCTGACTGTAGAGCTTTTAAATTCCAATTGTTTCTTCAGATGTATTTCCATATAAACTTCAATTGTGAAGATCTGAGTTCTTTGGTTTCCTCTTGGTAACAGTATCCTGTTACATGGTGTGACACCAAGTATCAGGCTCTAATCCCTCGTAAGAACATGAAGCAGCATCTGCTTTGGTTTGGCAATATTAATCCTTAAACTGGGAGTTTTCCCCTTTAAACTATTAAAATTTGAAGAACTAGGTAAAAAACTGCACAGCATGACTTAAGAGTTGGAAGCCTTGGGAAGTAGTTCTTTTGGGGTTTAAACTGTCTTTCCAAGGAAAAACTGCTCTTTTCCACAAATAATTACATACAGAAAACATACCTTTAAGTGTCCTGTGTGTGGTTTCACGCTTTGAGGACTGAATGTTTTGATGTGGCACATGTAGCTTATGATGGCAATTCTGCACTGGTCTGCAATGTAGTTCTGTATTAATATTATATGTGATATTCTCATTGGTGATCAAAATTTTGAGTATTTACTGTATGACAGGTCCTCTGGCACGAAAAGCAAACTGAATTAGCTAATTTGAACTGTGGGGTGCTCTTCTGAGGGCTGTAGCACCTGAGGTTGTGCCAGCATGCCTCCCACTGCAACTGCTCTTGGCTTGGTCAGTGCCAAGTTTGAGGGAAGAGGAGCTATCAGAAGGGTTCCTTGAGCTATTTAGATACCTTTCTCAGAGCTGCAGTTTAGTCTAAAGAAAGTTAAGTCTGAAAGATTTAATTCTATATAAAGGAGGTAATTCAGAAATAACACAGGAAATAACACAAAGGAAATTTCAAGACTAACTTTGTAAGCTGTGGATTGACTGCATGGAAACTTTAATACATCGAGTCTCTACTGAATTTATGCAAAGTGATTGTTCAGGGATTTAAATTCAGTCCTAAATTCAGAATACTTGGCTTTCACCAATGAGTCAAACCCAAGCACTTGGGGCAATAGTTGATCCTTGCCAGATCTTCAGTCTGAACTGTAAAGGAAAAGAGTTCCTGTTTCATAAAGGATTGTCAGATTATTTTTTTTAACCTTGGGAGGATAGTGTGTTATCCTGAGACTTGCTCTCAAACAGCTGCAACATTTATCTGATGATTTTTAAAAATTGCATGCATACATTTCCAGCCAAAATACTCCAGTCAGATGGATAAACATTTGTCAGAAAAAATAGCTGGAAATGTGAAGCTGTGCTGATATGCTTAGAACCTTTCAGGAATAAACGGACCTGTCTGGTTTTCATCATGAGTATGAAATGACATCTCTCCTCTTTGGGAGTTCATTCTGGTTGCAGCATTCCATGCATGGCACTACGTAAGATTATTCTTGGATCATGAACTTCTCTGCACTTGCCCCAGTTACTATACAGGCTTCTCCAAGAACAGGAAAGGAGTATGGTCAGAATTAAAAAATACCGTTTGCTCTTCAGCTGCCCAGGAGTAATTATGCATTGGGCTGTCCACTGAACCTGAATAAAATATCAGTCCTGCTTTGAAGCAAATGTTTCATGCTAATAAATTTTATGATAATCCATATAAATCAACAAGGTTTTTTGTATGGAAAAAAGTTACTAATATAAAATGATAAATACTTATTTTTAGATTGTCAACAGCCTTTCTATGGGTTGTGAAACAAATGGTTTAGATAGTAAAATACTTTTTGAGGTGAGTTTTATTACAATCTGAGAGTCTGAGTAAAGGTTTGACCCAAGGGTTTGACAGACTTCTATGACTGATCACCATGAATCTAATTGCTAGGGTCTGCTCTTCTGCCTTTGTAATGGTCACACCAGGCTGAGTATTTATTGCTACAGTTAAATTTTCTGGTATCTAAAATATCACAAGCCATTTTTACAGGCCCATTTGTAGAAGACTCAAGAATTACTTACTTTTCACCATATGTTGCAGAGTAAGTTACTGACACTATCAAAATTGTCCTGAGAAATGACCAGTGTCTCAGTTCTCCAAGCTGCCCTGTTGAGCTCTCCCAGCCCAGAAGAGCTTGGCTTATGCAAGGAATGCTTGTTCACCCATGCAGGGCTGATCCCCACAATGGCACATAGGCCCCATTGCTGAGGGATTTATACATTCAAGGGTCCTTCCAGCTTAAGATCAGACACACAATTCATACTTCTGTCCAATCCAGGCCTGGTGTGGTTGTTTTTGTGGCAGGTGTGCAGTTTGCTCCTGGCTCTGCCTCCCTCTTCCTGTTCCTTCACCTGTCCCTGCCGCTGGAAACCATTTGTAGATGCTCCAAGACAATTTAATTGTATGATCAGAAGGGTAAGAGTTCTGTCCTCACGGTGTTTGGTGCTTTAATTGCCTCCAGCACTGCTAGGAGGCCTCGGCAGGAGTTAACTACTAAAAAAAGTGTCCGACTTTCAAGATCATTTTGCAGCCCTTGCCAGGTTACTGGCTGTTGGTTACACTGCTGCCCATGTACACAGTTTGGTCATTCTTTGGTGGTTTTGAATACCTTGGGGGGGGAAAGGGGTTAATTTGGGGGGAATCGGCACAAAACCCAAATCCTGTACTTTCAAGTTTTTTGTAGATAAGCTGACAAAGTGATTTCTGATATGATTTGAAGCAATTCTTGCTTAACTGATTCATTTGTCAGACTGAAGATGTGTGTGATGGACAATGCCAAAAAGCAGTTCCAGGCAGATCTTGGCTGCAGAAGTTTATATCTCTCATGCTTCTACTGGTGCAAAATTTTGAGTTTCTAGTTCCAATCTCATGAGAATTCCCTACAAACCCTTGACTGAAATAAGTTGATTAACTGGAGACTCACTTTCTCCATAAGCACCATCTGTTCCTCAGGAAGCTCAGTTAATGCTTTTGCCATGTGGTGCTTCCCAGCAAGGGCTGAACAGCCCACAGATCAGACAGATGCAGAACCAGAGCTAAGCTTAGAAGTACATAGATGTGAGCGACTCTGGGATGTCTCAGTCCCTCCCTGCCCTTCCTTTGGCACCAGCTGCTCTCCTTTGCCCCATGGCAGATCCCAAGCATCAGCACAGAGGAGACACCTCAATTCCATGCATGTCTGTCATAAGCAGCATGGTCTGTGGAATTGCTTTGATGGTATTTCAGAGGTGTCTCAAGGGGGGTTTGGGAGGCTCAGTAGAACCTCTTCCAACACACCAATGGAATTTGAGCTTATTCATGGTACTCTCGGGTCTCCTGGGCTTAAGAATCTGCAACCATAACCTGCCAATGCCCACAAAGCTCACCTGGGGCACAGTTATCTAACACGGGAAATCTGCACTGGTCAAAAGAGCAGGGAATTAGAAATAAACAACTTGCTCCCTTTTGACCTTAACTTATGGCATGAAAGTGGATAAACAGCTGTATAGCCCCAAATCTGTCCATGGGCGAGATTTCCTCAGCTCTGTGTCTGAGAAGTGTTGAGTTCAAAGTCCCTTTATATATAAGTATATATATATTGCAAGTAATTTTGTTTAAATTATATAAAATAGAATGGTAAAACAAAAGGATTTTGCACATATTAAACAAACAAGAAAGTTTTTCCAGGTTTGTAAGTCAATTGCCATCATTAAATGAGACTAAAAGAATTTCACATTGTGTATC
Organism: Platysteira castanea; assembly: GCA_013397175.1. NCBI lineage: Eukaryota > Metazoa > Chordata > Aves > Passeriformes > Platysteira > Platysteira castanea. The sequence goes on along the minus strand of VYXC01011225.1, from coordinate 15,415 downwards.
TAGGAAAATTGCTTGGTTTAACATATATGAAGTCAAATTTGAAAAGCAGAGCTCATTTGTAGCACCTTATATATCCCCTCATAGGACTTTCAGAACTGACACCTTGTGTGCTTCCTGTTTTCTGTTAATAACTTGCAACTTTACCACATGAAAAGCATCTTGAAATTTGTTCCTGAATTTTTTCCATAGTGAAAACTCTTGCAAAAGCTGTTTGGAAATTTCCATTGTGCATGGCTTGCAGGATAAGGTTCTTATTAGCAGGAATGTTTCATAGAAAAGAAAATATGTGCTTCCTAAAAATATTAAATGTAAAATGGCTTTGATATAATCTCTCATCCCAATGCCTTCTGAAGTTCAGGGAAACTCCTGAATTTCAATGATTAACTGCCATTTCCAGACTCCTGGCCAAACTAACACCGCATCTGACTGTTCTGTTATTAATGAGCCAGGTTTGCTTGGAGCACTCTGAGACCCTTTTTAGTACTTGATTATTAGAATAATATTGCTTTTACTTGTGAAAATATGTGCTCAAGTTGTATTGGGAGACAGCCTGATTATTTTTCAAAAGCTACACTGATAGAATGACAGGATGGTTTGGGTTGGAAGGGACCTTAAAGATACCTAGCTTCGCCCAGCCTACCCTGAGCAGGGATGCCTTCCACTAGACCAGGTTGCTCCAACTTTGTCCAACCTTGGCCTTGAACACTTCCAGGAATGAGGAGTCCATAACCTGAGTCCACATTGCAGAGACACTGTTCAGATCCTGCTGGGTCTATACATTTAAAAACTTCACTGCAGAAAACAAAAGCACACGAGAAAGAAATATCTGTTGTCAGTCATTATTCTGAATTAGTCTGTCCTCAAAACCCAGACCTTCATGTTCTGTATATCTGTTGTCTCCCAGTAATTTTTGCCTCAAGCTCCTCCTCACTCCTGGGCTGTGGCTTTATTGCTGTATTTGGTTTATCTGGGGCCATGGCAGAGCTGCCTTGCTCTGTACCTGGAACTTAATCATGTAATGCTCCTCTTTCTTTGACATCTAATGACCACATGATTTATTTAGCCTCCTGTAACAGAGCCCCCATTGTGCTGCAATGTTGTGAGGGAAAGCAGAGAGTTGGCTGCTGCCTCGCTCTGTGACTGGAATGACAGCCTGCCAGGAGCCCCCCTTGGAATTTATTTTTCTAAGTGCAGAGGAGAGCAGCACATATGTGAAGGCAAAAGCAGGCAGCAGCTGGCATTGCTGCTCTTCAGCCGGACCCTTGCCCTAGGGGAACCATGATGTCCCTCTCTTCTTACTTCTCTGGCATTTTACAGTGTTTAAAGAAGCAAGCAGATCACCCTTCCTATGGGAGCTGTTTATTTGCACTCTATGCTACTCTATTAATACCAGGCAACTGTGGTTCCTGAACACATTTTTTTAATGTAGTGACAAGTTGTGTTTAAATTCTGGTTTTATAAATAGCTGGGGAAATTAAAGCATACAGCTTCTGATGAATGACACATTCGCCAAGCAAAATGCCCTGACTTTTTTGAAGGCTCTCTCATTTAAGGAAAAAGTTTTGCTATTGATCTGCGTGGAATCATTATCAGACTCAATGCAGATTTCTGGTAAATCTCTGTTTGATGGCAGAGTGCTGGATACACATCCGTGTTTCAGGTACATCCCACTGCAGTGAGCTCAAGGGATCCCAGGTTGGAGGGACAGGCCCTAATGCTTTTTATGTTTCATGCCCACATTCCTTTTCATGTCTTAGCAGCATTCTCCTCTCTCCTCTCTCCTTCCTCCTGACATTGACTCAACATTGACCCAATTCCTCTGTTAACTCTTTCAGCTCAATAAACCATCAGAAAACTAAATAAAAACCATGATCAACTTCTGCTAGATCAGCAAACTGAATCAGCTCAGCAGAGTTCAAGTACTAGAAGTGTATCAAGGCTGGCGTGGTGGACAGGGGAGAGAGGAGGTGAAGGCAGTCTCTCCCCGTCCAGCAGCAATTCAGACTCATTTCCATTTAAATGGCTTGAGCAGATTCTGCTCTGAGGCCCAGGGATGACTGATGATCTCTGAGCCGTAAGAAATGAAGTTCAGCTGCTTTGAGAAACAATATTAAACAGTGAAATTAATTAAAACCACTTATCCAGGCTGGTACCGCCCCTTGAATCAGAAAGTGAAAGTGTCCCAGTGCGGTGCGACAGGATATTCTCTGAAGATTTCCTTATGGCTTCAAAGAGCCCAGACGCTGCTGGTGTAGTACTTAAATGTGCTCACAACATGGTTTCAGACGGAAAAAAAGAAATTTGGTTACTTACTTTTCTAATGCGGCTTCCAGATATGATTTGATTTTTCCCACCTAAAGATCTACCCTTATATATTTATTTTACCAGGGACAAATCATGTAACCTTACTCAGTCAAAACTCCTAGCGAAGATTTACATGACTGTCACCTTGGTTTTCTCAGCCTTCTGATAGTTTACATTCTTTGAAGTCACAATTCTCACAGACTTTATGTAAATAATAGCAAATGTTTACTTAACTGTTCTTTTTTGTTTTCATTCTTTTACAATGAGAGAAATTTTGGTGAACATTTTTTTTGCCCAGTGAGATTGGAGAGGAAGTGACACCATCCTTCCAATCCTTTGTTGAATTGAGAAATGTATAAATATCGGGATGAAATAAAGTTCCTCCCTCTTTTTGCCCATCTCAGCTTTGTGTGCAAGTCCAGTCATTTCGCGTCCTATAGTGACACATGACTAAAAGCAGCCATATCAATTTGAGGTAGTTTTCAGCAAGCATGCTTTCCGCAGCATATAGCTCCTTCCTTCTGCTCCACGCTGCAGCCAAAAACCCTGTTACTTGCAACTGCTTATAGTACTGAGAATTGGGAAACCAACCTTGGAAGAAGCATGAGGAAAAGAAACTCCTCTATGTTGTTTTGGCTGCAGAACATTTTATGTTAAACCAGGGACTGAAGAAACACGAGGACCTGTCTTTGATCCATGGAACATCAGGATGACTTAGAATAATAGTAGTGACTTTGTTAACCTTTTTTCTATAAACTATTACCAATTAACTAGATAATAGCCACTGGGGAAAAAA
>VYXC01011225.1:0-12285 GCA_013397175.1 Platysteira castanea | reverse complement strand
AAAAAAAAAAGGTTGGTTATGTTTGTTACAAGGCCATGCAGAAGGATTAACTCCTGTAGGAATTATTGGTTTCTAGTGAAAAAATAATATGTGTCTGTAATGACACTGCCTTAGTCCTCTGCCCTGGTGTGGTCACTAGGTAGGGCAGTCACATCTGTGAAGTCTGGGGTTGATGAGATCTCTCAGGGATATTATTTTGTCCATTAGGATGCTGTTACTTGGATGGTTTTGGTGGCTAAACCCCAGGACTTCTATTTTAGTTTGATATCAGTACTGCCACTGACCTAGTTCTGCAGCAAGTAACTGCACAGCCATCTATATCCCAGATGACACCAGGGAATGAAAATAACCCTAAGAGGTAACAGCCCTCTGGCTGAAGGGAGGACTTATGGGCAGCACTTGCTATTTGTGTTGTTTCTGCTTTGGACTGCACTTTCCAACACCTGGTAAAAAATACTGGGAAGGCAGAAGTGCTGGGCTCAGGGAGCTTGCCCAGCCCTGCCCACAGCTCCTCACTGGGGTTTACTTTATCCTACCTAATGGGGTTCAACCCATGGCTGTCAGCCACAGCCATTAGAAATTACTTTAATGTTGAGTTTCTTGGCTGTCCCTGCTGCCTGTACATATTACTGTGGTGTTGGTACTGTCCACTGGCAGTAAAGGGGCAGTGGCAGAATGTGGAGTGCCAGTGAACCAGGGAGAAGACATCTTACCTGGTTGTGTTGATCAGTGGTGTTTGAAGGTTTTACCCAGAACTGTAAGTTCCTGCCTTCAGGAGCTGCACATGAGTGCAGGACACATCCTAGCACAGTGCAGATTAGGCAGCAAATCTGTATAGTAGCAATGAGATGCAAATTTTGGCCTATAATCCTACTTACTGCTTTTCTACACTCAAGCAGTTTTGTGTGGTGACTGTGGCAGTGCTTGGAAAGGAAAGTCATGCTGATGGCAACATGGTTATCAGGGGTGTAATGAGATTTTATGCATCTCTGAAAGCACCAACTGTAAAAATTCAAGGCTTCCCTGAAAATCTTATCTTTCAATTAAGAAATCCACTGTGTATATCAATATTTCTGGGTGTGAAGAAAAGTTAGACAACGCATCAATGTACTCTAAAAGTTTAGATAACAAAGGACAAGTAAAATTTCATAAAATCCTTTGTTTATTTTACTCTTGGCCCTGTTTGTTATTATTACCATAAGTTTATCAATTGCAAACCTAAGCAAATTTTGTGATTTGTAAATATCCTGAGAATACTTTGGTAATTTCCTAGTGGTGATGAATGGATGGTGGAGCACTCGTGGCTGGTACAGGGGTGAAGTTTTTGCCTTGATTCTGTCATGTTCTCTGACACTAATGTGTTCTAGTGTTTTTAATTGCCAAGAGCAGCTGTAAATTCTCTCTTTGGGGGTGTCCCATCACATCTCATTCAATTGTTATTAGTCATTAAACATCTTACCCTGTGATTGAATCCAAGGAGAGAGCAAAGGGAAATTATTCAGCCCAAATCTACAGTACTTCATGTGAAGACAGTGGGAAGGTTTAATTGCTAATACTTGTGACACATGGACTTACTGTGACAGTTGGGGCCATAAAGGAGCTCCCCCCTGCTCAGTGTTCTGTACCTGAGTGTGAGTGCAGAGCCCTCCAGGAATCCAGCCTTGTAACACTTTGCCACTGTGAGGTACACACCACTAGAGCTGCAGACCATATGAAACATTTAATAACTTCTTTACAAGGCAAATGAGGCAAATAAGTGAGGAGAAGCATTTGGAACATGCCATTTATAGTTGGGAATAATTTTATAATTAGTGAATGCTATTATCACACTCACAGTGTTGTGTATTAGTGCAAGTTACTGGTGAAATTTCCAGTGGTTTAGAGCTCAGGTTTGGTGACACCGTGGTGACAGGGCTGTTTTCCCAAGGTTTTGCAGTTTTGCAGAGTTTCAGGCAATCTGCTGACACTCTTCGCCTCGCAGAGGCTTTCAGCACCCTCAGGTTATGCGGGGATTGTGTTTGTTTTCAAGACTCCCATAGTTTTTAATGGGTTTATCCTGACAACAGTGTAGTTAGAAGAGTGTTGTTCATCCCCAGTTAACACACAAGAGACATTTCATTTAAGGACCCTTAAACTTGGATGTCTGCATAGTTGTCTCACAGAGACAGAAGTCGGGCATTGTGCTGTGTCTGGAAAGTCTGGACACTCTCAACTCTGATGTGTTGAAATGTCTTTTAAAAATCTCCTTATATAAGGGCCAAACCTTACAAAGATCTGTGACGAATCCCAGAGCCAAACAAAACTCTCCACAGTGAATAGTTCTGCTGCAGGGTTCAGCTGTCGAGTCCTGGGAGAGGCAGGAGCTGGTGAATTAACCCTCTGAGGTGCAGGGTGGGAATGATGACTTTGACTTCCTCTATTTTCTCAAGTGGTATGCTGGAACCTTGATTATTCCTGTAGGACTGAGGCCAGGCTTGTCTGCAGCACTGTCCCAAACCAGTCATTCTCTGAAAGACCTGTACAAACATCGCACTGGCCAAAGAAATGCACAGAAGTTCCTGTGCAGAGGAGGCACCACTGGAGTTGCCAGCTCTGCCCCAAAAACAGAGCTCTGCTCATCACCTGGGAGGAGAACTGCCCAGGTTTGCCTTTTTCCTGCAGTGCAGGATTTTTTGCTTCTCATTTCTCAGACGGCTGGAAACATCGCCTCCCCTCGTATTACGGAACACTTGATCAGATACTAAGTCACCGCTGGGTGAAAACAGACTTTAATTCAATGGCTTAACACTGAGTTAGTTACTGAGTAACTTCTCAGGAGGCCTTTGCCATATTTGGGTAGTTACTAAAGACGTGTGCTGGTGAAAAAACTGGGCTGTGGGATGGCCTATTTGTATACAGGATTTTGAAGAGGAGCCTGGGTGGTTGCTTACAGAAAAACCTCAAATATGGATTAAATGAATAATCAGTGAATAGTATTCTGCAGGCTCTTCATGTTCAGGAGAAGTGGATTGAGACTTTACCAACAAAATGATCCCTGTCCTCTCCAGCTGCTCTCTGCAGTCAACACAGTTCCAAGCTGGAGAGCAGGGTGAGGCCAGGCACAACCCAAAGGCTCAGTTTGTGTCCCACTGGAGATCACTTTTCTCCTTCCCAACATGTAAAAACCAACATAGCCACAGGTGAGCAGATTATTTTTGTAGGAAATATGGAAGGTATGCCCAGTATTCCCTTGAGAGGCAACACATAACAAATTATAGAGCTGTGGCCTGCATGGCATTATCCAGCTTAGTTTGAGGGGAAAAAATAGTGGCACAAAATCAGCTTATTTTTTAAGCCCAGCTGGAAACTAGTGCAAATTCATCTCACCAGATAAGGCCATTATAAAATATATCAGGCTTCATCACATATATTTGGAGGCAGAAAGAATTTATTGCAGAGGCTTGAGTTGATTCAGTCACACAACATAGATGAAGGCCTCCATCTGTGTGCCTTCTGTGCATTTTATTAACAAAATACTTAGCAATAATTAAAAAGCCCCACAAAACAAAACCTGTAGCATATAAAACACAGCTTCAGAGTTGCCTTGAGCAGTATTATCTTTTACTCTACAACCCTTTTTCTCTCCCCCTAAGAAAGCAGTACATAATCATTTCAGAAAATCAAATCTAACGACTTTGTTGAATTAAATCTAATTACTTTCAGCTGGATTTAATTAGTTTTTGTATAGCAGTACTTCTCAACTGCTTCAGAGCAAGGGCTCTTGGCCCATGCGCTGTGACCCCAGGCTGCGGACAGCATGGGACAAGGTGAGGGATGCTCCCAGAGTGGAAACATCCTGGTGGGATGCACAGGAGCGCTTTGGGTTGCAAGGCAGAGAGGCTTCACCTGGTCTTTCCTCTGTGGCCTTGGCAGCATATTCATGGAATTTTTCAGCCGTGCTCACGTGGGAGTTGTGGCTGCCTGCCAAGAGCTCAGGCAGAAACCTCCCTGTTGTTAATGATTGACTGGTGAGATAATGAACTAGCCCAGCCCACTGTTTGGTTCTTTCCTTCTCCAGTGCCTCTGTACCACTGCTGTGCACTAGAGTACCATAAATTCACGGCAGTGTCCAGCCTGTGACAGTCACCCTGCAGCTGTGATGACCATAGAGCTGCCTGCTGCCCCAGAGACATCGCAGTGCTGTGGTGACCAGGTGAGAGATGGGAATCGCCTCTGACACTTGGGAGTGCATTGAGAACTCTTCAGGCTGTGATCTGTAGAAGTTCTGCTTCACTGACTTTGAGATCTTTTCTGTGGGCACAGCTGAAATATGGAAGCAGCGCACTGGCTTCTGTTTTATAAAGAGAATATTGGAGGTAGAAAATTTGCACTGTCTGTACTCATTGTGAACGTGCCTTCAGATTGCTCAAGCTAACAGGTAACCTGGTGTATGCAAGGTGTTCTGCTCATGGCAGGGAGCGTGGAACTGGATGAGCTTCGAGGTCCCTTCTAACCATTTTGTGTAGTTCTATGATTCTAACAAAATCAAACAGCATCTCAGTATGTGTGTGTGTATTTTAGATGCTTGTACCTGGTACATAATGTCTCCAGCAGTTGCTGTGCTCTCTATTTTTATATTTGCTTTATGCCAGAAAAGAACATTCTGGTTACTCTGTTGCTTATATTGTGCTTGCTGTAAGTCTGGAGAATAGTGATTCTGCTGATCCATGGTCTAAGTAATTGCTCCTCAGCCTGTGGATAAGTGCATGTGTTTGGGGAGGCATTCAGTGAGATCCCAGGTGCAGACCTTTGAGGGCCACAGTGCGTGGTGGATGAGTTCACTTGTCTCTCCTGACAAGCAGATTTTCCTTCATCTCAGAAGTGTCCCTTGAGGAGCTGGGGGACCACACATGCCCTTGGACCTCACAGGATTTGATACAGAGTTTGTGTGATACCTGGGTTTGGGTGCTTGAGATACACTTGGTCATGCCAGGTGCCTGTGGCATTGTGGCACACGTGCCAGTGTGTGAGTGCCTGTGGCATTGTGGCACACGTGCCAGTGTGTGGATGCTTATGGCATCGTGGCAGCCATTTACAGGCAGTTTGGGAGGTCTCAGCAAAACAGGAGGTGCAGAGTGTGCCTTGTCCCAGCTTGGCAGCACGGAGCAGGCAGAGCCAATGGTCCGACGGGGGAGGGATGACTTAAACATGTTGCAAGAGCCCATCTAGGGCCAGGCATGAGCTGGTGGATGGTGGCGAGAGAAGAAAGCATAATGTTGGATGAACAGGTGTCCAGCTGCTGTGTTTTCTGTCTGTCCTTTCTCCCCACCAAGGGCTGACTCCGCTCCCAGGTGCCTTGCAGAGCATCTGCTGCCAAAGTCCATGTGTTTCCTTCTGAGGCACCCTTCTGTAACAGACAGCCTGGAAACAGAGGAAGGGCAGGAAGTATCTTGAAAAATATTAAAACTACATTTTGAAATGTTTAACTTGGGGCTGGAACCTGTCTTAGGCACACATGATTGCACCAGGACACCTGAACTTCAGGGCTTGTCCTTGGGATCTCTGACTGTGAAAGATGCCATTTTCATAGGGAAATATGTGAACGTAACCAAATAATTGAGGACAGAACAGAATTTTTAACAGAAAAATTGTCTTTAAAATGCTAAAATTATCAGTGTGTTGTTGTGAGTAAGGGACCAATCTCACCCCTGCTATGGACATGGACAGTCTAGACTGTCACGTGAGTCTAATAAAAACACAGCATGGAGCTCTGCTCTATCCTTGAGTGTGCAGATTATGTGGGGTTTTTTAGAATAAATAAAATCTAGGTCTGTGTTTAATAGGTCAGGTAAGGGGTCTGGCAGGTAGATATTTTTACACAGAAAATATCTACCTTGGTACAAGTGTACTTAATGATCCTCCAGCACAGGCAATGTTTGAGGCTGATGGTGATTGCAGGTTATAGAGGACTGATTTGGGAACTCAGAGGGGAATGTAGAATGGGTTAAATGTAGAAAGGCAGATCTGCAAAAACTCACACCTTTCTGTTTGGGTGGGGACTAGTTGGTATGAAGTGCTACGGACAGGGAATCACTTAGTCCCTTTTTGTATGTACCCAGTAGATCCTCTCACTGAAATTGCCACTGCTCTCTGAATTACTCACCTGTTATCAGAGGTGAATACCTGTCCTGGCATCACCTGCTTTGGGAAAGTCCCTCACAAAATCTCTGAGTGCTGCCTTTTCCCAGAACTGAATTAATTTATGGTTCCCCCAGCATTTTTCCTCTGACATCTCCAGCCAGTTTTGCAGCATGTCTGGAGGGAGGCTGAAGAAGGGTGGGTTTAGTTTAGATATTGGGAAGAAATTCTTCCCTGTGAGGAAGGTGAGGCCCTGGCACAGGCTGCCTGGAGAAGATGTGGCTGCCCCATCTGTGGAAGTGTTCAAGGCCAAGTTGGATGGGACTTGGAGCAACCAGGTCTAGTGGAAGATGTCCCTGCCCATGGCAGGGTGTGGAACAAGATGATCTTTAAGGACCTTTCCAACCCAAACCATTCTGTGATTCTTTGATGCTCTTTGCAGACCAGGGGTTTGATTTCTGCCCCTAATTCTGAGCAACCCCACCACTAAACTTGCTCCAATGTAACTACTGGATATTTCCAGATTTTTTTTAACTGCTAATCCAGGTTTTCATTTTTTGTTGTGGAAACCAGTGATACATTTAGTGAGATTAAGTATAAACGCTTATGAATTCTGCCCAAATGAAAGCTCTGGGAAAATACTGGAATGCAGTATTCGCCAAAGGAACAGAGCGGTCTAATATATTATTTCTTGTGTATATTTGGTGGTTTTCTCTTGTTTCAGTGGAATATTCTGTAGTAACTGGATATTGCATTACTGTCTGCCCCAGCCCAAAGGTAGGTGCGATTATGTTTAACATCTGGATGAATTAGACTGAAAACAGACATCCTCTGGAAAGGAATAGTTTCTGTCTCCTATGTCAAAATAAGAAAGAGCTGATGGTTTTTTTAAAATACCAAATTAATTGATATGACTTCATAATCTTTGATTTGTATACAAGAAAATGAAAATGCTAATATGGTTTGCTAATTACATTTTAGACTGCCGCTGTGAAAGAATGGAAAAGTTACATGATTTTCTGGGGGTAGAAAAGTGTTTAAAAAATTAATTTGTAGTTAAGAGGAGTGCTGAGAAGGTGAGAGGCCTGGGCTCTGCTCCTGCAGTGGGACTCAAATGATTTCATGGTAAGGCATAAACTGGTGTGGCAGTGTATGATTGGAGTTCGTTAGATATACTCTGAGGTACAGGGAGGTTGTTGTGTTAGATGGAGCTCCATTTCCACATCTGTGCTTGCTTTCTCTCTATTCTCTCATGTTTTCAGTCTCCTCCTCACCTGTGTTCAGTGTTTGGAAGTTTTCCATGTACCACAAGCTAATTCCTATGCTCTCCTGTTCTCTGGGATAATCTGGGTAAACTAGCTTGACCATGTCACCCTCTGCTCTGGGAAGGTCTGGTAGGATTCTCTGTCCCATATTTTACCTGTTGGTATTCCCTAAATGGAAATTACTTTGGGAATGTAGTGAGGAGTGTGTGTTTCTGTATCTTCATAAAGTCTAAAGCTTGCAAAGTTCAGCAAAAAGCTTCTTAGTACATTTAGGGACCAGAGAATGAATTTTTTGATCCATCTGAAGCCATAATTTAAATGATACAAACACATATATTTATATATGTAAATAATATATATAATCCCACTTCATTAAGGGGAACTGAACACTGCTCCTTCCCCAGCCAGTGCCTCTGGATCCATCCTTGCCTAAAACTAGAGCTGCAGCAGGAATATTTGTTCTCATGGCAGGTTTGTCTGTGGAAAGCATAGCTACAGCATGTAGAAATTGGAATCTGCTGTGTTATTCTGTCGAGGACTCTTGAACTGCAATTACAGAGCCATTCATAAAGCTCCTGAGAATAGTTTTATATTAGAATAAAGCATATGTAGGTGCCAGAAAACCACAGTTCTTCAAAGATAAGATGACATCATGACATTTCCCAAACAGCCAACATTAACTAATAAGTTTGAGAGAGCGTTAGCTCTCCCAGAACTCTGATAAAGCTGGAAAAGGCAAATTCTGATCCAGGCAGTCCTGGGAATATATTGGGTTTGGGATGTGTGGCAGCTGGTGAAGCTGCCTGTTATAAGCACTTGGGTTTTTCTAATTACAGGCAATTAATAATGAACATGTTTTTTAAACTCTGCTTGCATTTTTAGAATTTGCTAACCAGCTACCAACTCATAGGATTCTGGACTAAAACCATGTCAGTGAAAGGAGATGTTGAACTGGATTACCCATATTTAAAGGCCAGTTTCTTCTCTTGTGATCTTGACTTGCTGCCTAAGCTGTAGGAAGCTCAGTACAGCCAGGAGTATGTCAGGGGGACTATGAGAATTTTTTTTTTCTCTGATGTTTCTTGGACAGCCTTGCTGGGAATCAGTCAACAAGGTAGAAATGAGAAAACATCTTTATTATATATTTTAATTAGATTATATTCTATTAATTAGCTAATTTAATAATATAAGTTAATGTTAAAGACATGTCCAAAAATCATCNACCCATATTTAAAGGCCAGTTTCTTCTCTTGTGATCTTGACTTGCTGCCTAAGCTGTAGGAAGCTCAGTACAGCCAGGAGTATGTCAGGGGGACTATGAGAATTTTTTTTTTCTCTGATGTTTCTTGGACAGCCTTGCTGGGAATCAGTCAACAAGGTAGAAATGAGAAAACATCTTTATTATATATTTTAATTAGATTATATTCTATTAATTAGCTAATTTAATAATATAAGTTAATGTTAAAGACATGTCCAAAAATCATCTGTGTCATTAGATTTTTTTTCTTTTTGATTTTTAGTACTTTAGAGTCTGTAATTTTTAAATGCCTTTGTGGTGTTTTTGTAGCCTGTAAAAACAGTGTAGGGGTAAATTTATGGCATCAAATGAACTTGATTAGATTTAAAAATAAATAAGGAAAATTATGATGACATTAAAAGGGATAAAATGGAAATGGTTGGGACAAAATGCATACATTTGGGATGAAACCGTGATTTCTGGCAAAAGCATTTCTTGAGAAGCACTTATAGAGGTAGAAGAAACAGTCAGTGTTTAATAGAATAGAGACTAATGCTGATGGAAACCAAGAGAAATTTTTGAGGCTGAATAAGGAAAGTCGGGGAATTCAAGGACAATGGAGAGGTATGTGGGGGTGACTGCTCTAATTAAAAGGTCAGACTCTGTTGGGTGCTCAGAAAAGGTCTGTCCTGGGGCTGTGAAGAATTGCCGAACGTGATCTTCCTCATTAAATCCTTGGCCAGAGATTGGGCCATAGCTCTTGTCCTCAAAAGCAGTTTATTTGGGCCACAGCTTTTCATCACCCATGTGATGAAAACAGATGTGTTAGGCAAATGGCAAATGTTACTGTCCAGCAGTGAGATGTCATCCCTATGGAAAGTGATGCCAGGAAGGTGTAGGATGGACCCATTCTGGCACTGTGGCTCCAGCAAAGTTCCCATGCTGGTCACTAGGGATCTCTTGCTTCTGTAGAGAGCCTGGCATAGCAGAGTGAGGAAGTTTAGGAAGGTTTGTCTGTGCCCCTACACAAAAAAGGGGATGCTGAGATGCATTATTATTATTACTTTCATTCTTCTCTAAATTTCTCACAACACTTTGATAGCTCCAGAAAGCCTTCAAGTGTGTATCCGTGGGTTTTACTGGAAATGTTTACATTCCTCGAACTATGGCGAAATTTATTTCTGTGCACACAAAGCATAAACCTCCTCTAAATCCCACTTAAGGTCTGTTTTGGGACTGTGTGACACTTTGACTTCACTGGCTCCCAGTAGCAGGGTGATTCTTTCACTGGGTCTGGAAGCCAAATATGAGACTTTGTCCTTGGGTGTTGATGCACAATATCCTTGGTGACCATTACCTACCTGCACGATAGTTCTGGAAATTTCACTAAATGAGAAAAACAGGGGTTAGAGTTTTCAGAAATCTTAGCAAAAAAAAAAAAAAAAAACCAAAAATGTATTAGCAGCGACTGTGTTTTTTCAGTCAACCAAAGGCAATATCATCTGCTATGTTTGCCTTCCTGTTTGAAACCTAAAGTTGAAAGTCCAAGGGGATAAAATTGTTGATTATAGGCTAGAAAAAAAATAGTAACAAAGGGAAAGTGTCTATTAAAAAGAAAAGGTGGAGTAAGAGAGAAATAGTGACTTTCAGAGATGCTGGGCACAAAGGCAATGCCAGCCACACTTTCCTGAATGTGGTATCCTTCCATTTCTGTCACCCTTTCAACAGTCATGTTGAAGTGATGGAATTTGAAGACTTCAGACATTTGTCTGGAATTTCTGGATATTTCACAGTCTGGTCAAAGGACCAGCTCTTATTTCCAGACATCTCATATCTCAGAGACAGAGTCACTGAGAATGCATCCTTATTGTGCAGGGGCATGGGTTTCTGTCTAGGAAGACCTGGATGGAGAACCGGGATCCTGGGCTAGATCACCAACCGATGACCTGCTGAAGCTTTCTGGGAGAAACTGCACCTGCCAGAGACTGCACCTGACTTCCCCAGGATTCTGGCCTCTCTATGCTGCCCTGGGACAGCCAGGTGGATCACCTGCTAAAGCAAGAGTCTCTCAGGTGATCTTTTGTAGAAATGAGATCTCGTGGTCTGGGGAGCAGATGGGTCAGGTGCTGCAGACTGTGCAACTGATTGGAATCTGAAGAATTTCAGCTAATATTTACATCAAGTGTTTACCCTTTGATAAGGAACAGGTCATTCACAAATGTGGACATGACATAATATTGGTAGGTTGGTCAAGGTGTTTGCTTTGCATTGTGCACACTTGTTCAGTTCTGGAGAACACCTGGGTACTGTAGTTTGATCCAGACTAACAGCTGTGGGTTTCTCCTTTATTTTCAGAGAGCCATTTGTATTAAAAGGGCAGTTCCACAAAAAGAGAGCTGGGAAGGTTTGAACTATGCTTGCGTTTATTAAGGAAAATGCTCATTCTTGCTTCTGTGATGGGAAGATTGCGTTGGTCATTTCAAGGGAACTCCACAAGTACAAAATTAGTGCAGACTGTGCTATGTGCCAGGGGCTGTTTTTCCTGGGTTGTTAAGGGCAAATGAGAGACTTGATAGAGAGAATACCTGTGTTTCTGATGGGTGATGATTCGTTTGGGCAAGCATTGTATGTAAGTGCAGGTGAGTTATGGATCAGTTATGGCACCTATCAAACTCTAAACGAGGTCAAACAAGACCAAACTGTAATTACAGTAAATCTTAAAATTTTAATAAGTTATAATAAATAAAACAGGTAAGTTGTTCACTGATTGTGATCTCGAGTCACTAGGTTTTCTTTGTACAGAGCTAGTTTGCCAGACATGAGGCTTTGACCTACTGAGTTGGTTGCAAAGAATTCAAGATTGTGCAATGCAAATCACCTTTCCCTAGAAGAGAACAGGTGAAGTCAAGTTCACCTCTGTTTTTAACAAAAAAAACCAACAAGCAAGCAACTTTGGAACTTAATAGGTTGATTTATTTCTTTATTTCTTTATTGCTTTATTTCTTCCTTGGGCATGGAGTGAATTTACTTCCCTGCATCCCTACACTGTTAATAGACTTCCTTTCATCTTTCAGTGGTTTTGTGATATACTTTAACATTTTCCTTCTTGTTTTCTGTGGTTTATAATGCAAGTATTGCAAGCCAGTCTGGAATATGCACGTTGTATTCCAGCCTTGCCAGAATATTTCTGAGACACAGAGACAGTTCATGAGGGAGCTCTACCACCTCCCCACTGAGAACAATAATTACATTGTTCATGTCAGTTGAATTTTAAGGACATTAATGATTTTCTCTTACATGGGAAAGAGGGGGCAGTTTCCACATAGCTCTTTGAACACATTGAGATAAATGATTGCGCTGCCAAGGTTTAAAAAATATCCTCTTCAAAAGAACTAAGACATGTTTTCCCTAAGGTGTGTTTCAGTATCAGTCAGAGGTCTTACCTCAATCTTCTAAGATACTGAAGTTATATTTCCTATTATTTCTGGTATCATCATAAAAACCTGAGTCAAAAATTCTTCACTGTATTGCTAACTTCACTGTAAATCCTAATGAGGAGCTTGAAACAATGGGGAAAAGAGATCTTGGGAATGACTGGTATAGGAAATAAGGAGAGTACTTCCATTGATAGACATGTCTGGTACCGCGGCGCTCAGTGGTGGCGTG
>VYXC01011223.1:619702-658803 GCA_013397175.1 Platysteira castanea | reverse complement strand
CCAAACCATTCTGTGGTTCTGCAGACAGAACGTCCTGTGTCAAGGTGGTTCATTGTCAGGCGGTATTTGAGCAACAACTTCCTCTTTCTTTCCTTACTTGACCTTTCCTAATTTACTCCACCATCCTCTGGTTTCACACTGGGTGAGACTGGAAAGGTTGCTGTAGTGGATATCAGTTCTGGGTTAAATGTGTGCTGGTGCCCTTGTGGCTGAGGACAACAGCAGGGCTTCTAAGCAGAGGCTTTTCCTGCAGTGGTTGTGGCTGCTCAGATTAAAAAGCAGACAAGTTTTTGTCTTTCTTTTTTCTCTAGGAGATAACGGCTTCCTAATCTCTCCTCCTCTCTCTGACACTCCCTCTACTCCACAGGTACCAACTGTCGTTTCTCTCAGTTCTGTATCTAACCCCCCAATATTCCTCAAGTTCTGATATTTCCTGCCTCACTTTCAAACCCAGTGTGTGTTTTATGCCTAGAAACTTGCCTATCCTCAGAAATACCTTGGAAATATGGTTTCCAGGCATAGAAGTGTGGGAATTCTGTGGGTCACCAACAGATGTTCTGTCATTATTCCAAAATGTGGTTATTTAACAAGTATGAGAAGTGCATTGCTGTGCTCCAGCAATACTCCAGCAATATTCTGTTCACCTCTCCTCTTCTTGAGGAAAATACCCAAAATTTCTCTATGCAAAGCCTGTTCCTGAATAGGCTTGTCCTTTTCTAACAAAAGAAATTAGTGCAAACTTTTGACTGCCCTAAGAATTCACCTTACTTAGGTTAAAACTCCCAGTGGCTGTGGGACTGCTTGGAAAAGTTACTGAAGCTTAATTGTTGTCTTTGTAGCATTCCTTTGGAAGTTGACAAAGTGGATGTGTATTGCTAGATGAAAAATATTGAATTATATTCTTGTCATAAAAGGGTAGAAGTTAGTGACCTACCATGAGGCTTTGTTGCTCAGCTGGGGGAAGAAATACATAGATGGAAATGTCTTTTTATAATTTAAAAAGAAAAAAGCACTCCACTTTGCCACTGAGTTCCATGAGCTGCAGAGATGCCTGGTAGAAAATCTCAATTCTTCTCCTCCCATTTCAAACCCATCTGTGTGTGTGTAACTGCGGTTTTACCATTTTCAGTTTCAAGAGCTTGGTTCTTCCTTCTTTTTAGCTTTCCTCTGGTTTTGACACAGTTGTGTTTCACCAAGAAAGGAGAATCTTACAGTACAACTGATTTCACGTGGCTTTGAGATTTTGTTTTGTATTCAGTTTGTAAACCCCTCATTCATTATATAAAATAAAAAGCAATAATTTGACACTAAAATTTTCTTTGAGTAGAATTCCACAAATGGAGAAAGTGTTTATTGTGTGCATCCAGCCTCAGTGGTTCACTCATATGAGGGACACTGCATCAGATTTTGCTCCTGTTCACAGTGGTTTTGTTAAATACAGCTGTGAACTGTTGGCAGAGCTGTGTCACTCCTGCAGATCTGAGCCTCTGCAGTTTACTCAGCTGGAAGAAGCCAGAACATTCATGTTGAGTCATCTTTCATATGATCAAAGTTAAATTTGTTCTTGTTTGCTGTGGGGTTTTTTCCTGTGTATTTTGTGGTCAGTCACAACACCACACCTGATCAGCTGTTTCTCCTTCCTCTTGGCAGTGTTATCAACACAATGCTGGTGACCTGTGCTGTTTGCTGCTACCTGTTGTAAGTACAAATAATTTCTTGCCTCTCAAGCAAGGCCCACTTGTAATCACAAGTTCCTTTTTTATAGCCTTAGAACAGTTAGAAGCTTTTTGAATGTGTCACAGTAATTTAGACACACGGTGTTCTTTGACAGCTCTTGGAATTTTGAGTTCTAAAGACCCTCAATGTGCTGTAGAAAATGTTTTCCCATTGGAAAATACTGAATTAAAAGTAACTTTAATTCCTCTTTTTGTCTGCTGACACATGCTCTGCATGGACTTGCTATTCCTCCTCTCCAGTTTGCTGCCTCATTATCTCACAACTATAATGATAGTTGATCAATTCTAGGATTTTCCTGGTTCTTAGATTTTTTTTTGCCTTTTTCCTTTCTACTTTATATTTAATTCTGAGGCAATACTAATTCAAACCCACTGAACAGTTTTCTTTAAGATTCTTTGAATATATTCTCAAAATCTGTTAGAGTGGTGGGTGGGAAAACTTCTGCATGGTGTTTTTTTTAGTGAGACTTTGATATATTAAGATTATTTCTGTTTAAATGCACAGTATATTTTGAGGCTGCCTCCTTTCTGTAGGAGATTTAGTAGCAATAACAAAGTGACTTGTTGAGAGCTCTTCATATAATGGTTTTTATCAGGATTCAAGCCAGCTGTAGCTGGAGGCTGCAAGACAAAGCTTGCTTGTGTTTTTCTCCCTCTCTTTTTAAATACTGTTGAGACTGATCTTTTAAAAGAAAAAGTTCTGTGCAGAAATAACTTTGAAAGAATTTGTTATGTAGAGTAAAGTGGTAGAAGTCTGGTTTGATCTTAAGGGTTAACTTGTTAAAAGGGTTAGAAAAATATTATTTGGAGTTCCATTTGGACCTGAGTAGTATTGATATTTTCTTGAACTATTTAGGCATTAGTTATGCTAATCAAAGGAATTTAATATGAATATTTAGAGAAATGCATCTCAGTGTTGACATGTTTCAGGAGAGGCCTCTGTTGAGTTAGACTGTGGTACAACTTATACCGGTTTGGTTTAGGTTAATAGCGTGATATTCAGGGTTAATACAGGTTTATACTTCTAAAAATTTATTTCTATTCAGGGTATTTGATATGTGAACTCCTAAGAATTCACTCTTGCTTAACTGTAAAAGTCCAGCAAACTTGGTTCTGTTTTGTATCCACGGCAGTTTTTAAGTTAAGGTTTTGCTAAGCGGATATAGAAATTTGAGAAGAGCTTTTCAGTGCAAGCAGTTTGAATTTAGGATTGAGATCTGGGAATCTCAGTGCTATGAAGGTCTCCTTGCCTTGCACATGAAGTGTGTAGCAGCCCAGTCTCATAATAGGTCCCAAATGTTTGGCTAAGAAAGGGCAACTTTTTTTGTCATTTTTAGTGGGTTACTGCATTTATGTTACAGCGAGTTGGATGGTTTTTAATTAGGAAGCTTTGTTTTGGTTTTGTTTAAAGTTCTCATTTGGGTTTTTTCTACAGCAATAATGTCCCACTCTTCTAAAACCCTTGAAGCTCAGGGTTTGGTGTCTTTATTGTTTGAAGGATGGCTTTCCTTGAAGTAGAGGGCGTGTGGCATCTGCAGCCTCCTCTGGATTATGATGTGAAATCTATTTGTTGTAGAATTTCTTAACTTTTGGCTTAATTCTGTGAACTCTTCAAATGTACAGTGGTATTTTACTTGTAAGTTTAGTTGATTATTTTATCTAAACAGGCCTATTATAAAGCCTGCTGTAATTAACGTGTTTTATAATCTGCTCTTGCATATCCAGGGGTTCTTTGGTAATTTTGTGGGCTCTAGCTTGATTTCTGAATTTCCTTTGGCTTTCTCCAGTTATACTTTGAAAAAAAAAAAAAGGCAGCAAAATCTTAGGATGTTTTCAACCCTTAGTAGTTGTACCCAACCACATAAATTACATTTGCAGTGTCTGCTTGCCAGAATGCAACAAAAAGCAGATTTTTCTCCTCGTGTTCCAAGACAGAGCTTGCCTCATCACACAGTCTTTCTTTTTTCATTTGTTCATGTATTCTTTATTAAATTGTAGAACAGCCCTGGTTGGAAAGGACCTCAAAAGATCTGGTGCAATTTTTTTTCCTCTGTTTTATCCAAACATACGGAAGTTTGTTCGTGTATCCTTTTCCTTTTGGGGGAGGAAGCATTGAAAACATTTCAGACCTTAATTTTGGGTGATTAAAGAAAAAGACTTAATTTTTCATACCTGTCTTGAAGGAAGCCCAAATAATTGTTTCTGAGGGTTCTCTGTTGGAAATGTTACGATTATAATCATTTCTGCTGTCCCAGGTACTTGTGCATCCTTAGCAGGTCGCTGGTGCTGTTCTGTGCTCCTCTGTAGAGCTGTTTAGTTTCTGCTAGACCTGCTTTTATATGCTTTGAGTTACCTTTCCAGTTGAAAGTAGGGAAAGAAAAATTTCCTGTCTTCATTAAACACCACTCGATTGACAAATTGATTTTCACTGAGCTGAATTTGAAGTTCAATTTGAATTTCAACTTAAAGCTGTTTCTTCTGTATTTAGATTTAACAGTGGTAATTTTGAATAACCTTATTGATTACATGGGATTCGTTTGGTTGTTCTATGGAAGATATTTGCATGACTAAGTGCCTAATTTGTGTACAGATCCTGTATCTAGCAGCCTTTTGAAGAATAAACCATTCCCAGGAACCTCATAAAATCTAAGGCAAAGTCTAAGGAGTTACTGCTGCAGAAATCAGAGGTTACACCAGATTGTGAGGAATTGCCAGAGTCTAAATCTATTTTGCCGTGCACAAAGCAGTTCCTGAACAGTGCCATCATGTCCTAACAGAGGACAGGGTGCTTGGAAAAGCATATTATTTGCTACTGATTCTAACAGGATTAAAATATGGATGCCCAAATTGACATTTAAACAGAGATAGCGGGACCTTAATTTGTAACACGAGCACAGACAGATGGCAGTTGTGATGGGAAGACCTTTTAAAAAATCTTTCTGGTACAACAGAAGGGACTTTAATTTCCTTGTCTGAGCTGGGTAATTAACAGTAACTGTTCTAAGTGGGATCTGGTAGAATTTAAGGGCCTGTGGGTGGCTCGAATGCCATACCTGCTTTTAGCAACTCTGGAACATTGCATCTTGGATACAGAGGTTTGTTTTACTCTGAATGCTGCATTTTGTTTGGTGTTGTCACGCTGGATGATTGTATAAAGCAGCATCACTTAGGCAAAACATGGGAAAAGCTTTTTCATGACTTACCTTGAATGCAAGGCAGTCGTAGCCTAACAACTGCTTTAAATTCCTCAGCCCTCGCAGAGCAGGGAGGAGGAATGTGCTGCTGCCCTAATGCCACCCTGGCTCAGAGCTCGGGTATCCAGCGTGGCCCCAACAAATGCCTTTTGAAAACTCCACACTGCTTTTCCCAAAGCCTGGTTACATAGGTTGAGGTTCTGAATGTGCTCCCAGCTCATTTAATTCACAGCCATGCTGGGCCTGAGCTCGGGAAGCAGCAAGAGGTGAGAGATTTGTGCGTGGAGTTCCTTCCTGCTCTGCAGTGACAAAAGGAATAATGTGCTTTAACAGGCTTTTAGTGTTCTACCCTCCTCCCACTTGTGTTACTTCAGGATGCTGGAGGCAGATGGCAGAGTGCTTTGGCACCTTTGGATCTGTCTTGGATCTGAAAATTAACCCTCACAAAAGAAATTCCACGATAATTTTAAGAGCTAATTTGCTTTTCCCTTAAGGAGATTTAACACCATGATTAACATGGTCTCAAAATACATTGTTGTCACTGCTTTGGACAGCAAAGTAGAAACGTGTCAACCTAAAGGTTGTTGGCTGCTCTCAGTGGTGTCTTGCTGATGTTTTAATTCCTTTGTAGAGCCTGCTATGTGTTCCAAGGCTTGTGTGACTGATGGACTGCTGCAGGTTCAGCTCCTTGTTTTAGCTGGAGTTCTACCCCGTGCAAAGCTGAAAGGGGCATTGCAAAGAAATATTGGTAAATTTTAAGAGGATTGATGTGTTTTCTTTAAGTCTGACCTGCATCTTTTGCCCGTGGCTGTTCCAGGCGTTTTGCAGCCGACCTGCACTTGGTTTGCTGGTCAGAGCATCAAGGTTTGTGTGGAATTTTCCATGACTGCCTAAGCACTCTGATACATTTGTGGCAGCTCCCATTACAAAGCTGCTCTGCTTTTTCTCCTCCTTACAAAGCATTCTAGAAATAGCAGACAGATGAGCCAGTGTGTTCACTAAATGTGTTTATATAGTTAGTATTTAACATAGATTTAAATCCATGGAAGCATCCATTGCTTTTTCTGACTCTTGTAACATTTACAAAGCAAATAGATCTTTTACCAGTGAAATATTTATTTCTGTTTAGCTTTCCTGGATATTTTCCACAAACTGCATTCCTCTTGTTCTCAGTTCTGGCCATGGCTTCTGCAGTGTTAGCTTGTGCTCTGCTCCAGTGACAAGGCTGCTTGTGCTGGTGGTCTGGGGTTGTTGTCATATTGGGGTTGTTCTTATGGGGTTGTTTTTCAGTCTTTTTTTTGTGTGTTCCTATAGCATTGTACCCTTTTGCTTCAGGTCCTTGTGTTTTGACCTCCGTGCCAGGTTTAAATTCACTTTTGTTCAGTTTGTGAAAAATATACCAAGGGCAGGTTGTCGTGCACTGAAAAGCAAATGAGAGAGAGAGGGCGTTTCTCAGAGGTTGTTGTTTAAAGGATGCTTCAAAGGCATTGAAAAAAGGTCTGTCTCTGTTATGTTGCCATCTTCTGAGCCCCCAAATACCTGAGTTTCATGTGTCTCAAAACACTTCCCTGACAAAAGAGAAGTATGAGGGAAATGCTGTCAGGTGGTTTTGTGTTGCTTTCAATTGACCAGGACAATCTATTTTGGTTACAGAATGATTTGGTGCCATAACTTCATTGCTGGTGTCTGGTCCTTGTGTATGAGCTTGAGTAGAATTTTTATTTTAACCTAGCCCTTCCTGAAATAGTCTTTTCTTCTCTTATAGTCCTCGTGTTTGGACAACCTTTCCATTGTCACAAGCTCTGTCATTTGGCTGATGTTGTCTCTCTTGGGTTGGGGGTTTGTCTTGCAGTTGGCTGATTGCAATTCTGGCTCAACTCAACCCTCTCTTTGGGCCTCAGTTAAGCAATGAAACAATCTGGTATCTTAGATACCACTGGCCTTAAGGATGTCTGTGCTGTGCTGCAGTTCATTGACTAGGTGAGTACGATCAGATTTATTGATATATTTGGTGTGGTAAAGCTTCAGGAGACATTGAACAGTAGTGTAAGCAGTGTGCTCAAACTACTGCAGCTCTTGTGTAGGAGGAATCTGTCTTTCTACAGGCTGCAACAAAACATTTTGGATGTTAATCTTGATTGGATATGTGGCAAGTTTGAACTGAATTACATATTGACAGTTATTTTTCTTTCTATCCTGTGATGTGATGCTGTGTTCAGGGATTTATAAGGAGAACAAAACATTTCTTCCAAAAAAAAAAAAAAAGCGGAACTGAGGTGTTTTTTAATAGCTAGCATAAGTGGATTTTCTAATCTTTACCAGTTGTTAAACCTCTCCTCAAGCCTGCTATCATTTCACCTAAGACCTGTCCTGATTTCCAAGGCAACACAGAGTTGCCCTCATTCATTTGGGAAGTTGGAGTGGGAACTGCCATTAGAATGTTCTTTATCTCTTGTCAATACGTTCCACTAGCCCTGAGCTCACAGCTTGATGGTTTATTTTGTTGTTAATGACAGCCTGTGTGCAGCTTTAATCCCAGGTGAGCCTGGTGGTTGCTATCTGGGCAGTGCTGCTGGAATGTGGTTCTTGCAGTTCCTGGGCTTTTTGACAGGGCCAGCAAAAATAAAGTGTTGTACTAAAAGTACCTTCATGCTGTTGGGCTTGTCCAGGAGGGCAGCATTTGGAATTGAAGGTTCAAATAAAGGAAATGTGGAAACAAGCGCCCATGATTATAGTTTTTTAGCTGGTAACTGAATAATTAAACAGAGTTTTTTTGTCCTTGTACAGCGCAGCCTTAGCTCAGTGCAGCAGGCAGTGACAGCTGATGTTACAGCTCTGTTTAACGCTTTCTGTGAAGTGTCCTGGACATTTGCTCCCCAGTTTTAGAGAAGGTTTCATGGGAACTGGGATGTTGGCAGACTGGGGCCTGTGTGTGTGTCTATAGCTCCTTTTAAGCACCAAGCAGAAGCTAAAGGTAGACTTGGCCCTGTTTCAACTGCAGGCCTGTAATTAGCTAAGTCAGTCAAGCAGAATTTCCTAGGAGCATTTTCACTGCTTGGGTGCTAACATGTAATTAGTTAGCTAAAACAGAGAACAGTGTGTTTTGGTAATGGGCACACAGATCCCTGAATCCCATAGGATGATTCAGTCGCCTGGGATCTGAAACTGAAATGGAGTTATCTGGACATAAAAATTGGGCTTCATGGTCTGCGTGTTGAAGTCAGCAAGGACAGGCAGGAGGTGAGACACAGCCTCTGGACTCCTGCTAACAGAATCAGACCTTTCCCTCTCCATTTCAGTGAAGGATTTTCCAGAGAACTGGAGTTAAATTTGTACCAAGGAAGAGAGGGAATTTGTGTGTTTGGAGATGACTACAGAGTTTGTGAGGAGCTGTCATTTTTAAACTTATTAATGGAGCATTTAATCCCTGCATAGCACATGTTGTGTTACATGAAGGAGTTTGTTTTAACCTTTCCTCCGATTTCATTAGCTTGATTTTGGAATTAAATTAATACTCTTGTCCCTGAGAAAGAATTATTTAAAAGAGTAAAAGCATATAATAATCCTTAAATATCTGTCCTTTGTTGTTTGAAATGGGCTGTCACAGGGCACAGCACTCCAGTCTTGTTTGAGTGCTGTTGCAGGGCTGAGGGAGGTGCTCTGTGTCCTGTCCTTGCTCCTGTGGAGTTTCTGACTAGACAGGAGCTGTGAGTGAGATTCCATCTGATAACAGTTGGGATATCTCTCTGACACTGCATGGATTCCCATCAGTGTAGCAACCAGTTATTTCTGGATTTTGAGACGTGCTTTTCCAGCATTCAAGGAACGTGTACTATACTTGTTTCTGCCTCCTGTTCCTTTCAGTTGAGGTTTGGGTGGATTAGCATGGAAAATGCAAAGAGAATGAAGTGTCAACTCCCAAAGTGGAAAGATCCTTAAAAATAAGGATGATTTAAGCAAACCCATTTTACTTCACCAACTGAGCGGGCTGAAAATGCTCCAGTGAGCTCCTCCTGTTCTTCTGAGGAGCTCTGCGTATGCTGACTTGATTGATCTGTGCAAATTACACAAGTTTGCTCTGTGTTTTCAGGCAGTCTCACTCCCATCCAAGGGATGATTTTATAGCAATTCATTTGATACATCACCAGGTTAATGGCTTGGATGGCAGCGTGTAAGAGCACACAAAGCTCTTGTAGCTGTGGTAAATCCAGGCTGTGGACTCTTCCAAACCGTGATCCAGCACTGCCTTTTCTCCTTTACTTGGTGAATTCGCAGTCTGTGTTCTCAGAGCAGGAACTGTCTTTGTGCAAGTGCAAGAAGGGCTGTCATCCAGCTCACTGGATGGTGTTAGAGCAGTGAAAACATTAGAGGGAAATAGTTGTTCTACCAGCTTATAATGTAACTAAAACTACTTGCTGTAACTTCAGAAATGAAACTGCCAAGAAAACATCCACACGGATGAATTATCTCCAGTTCTTGACCATTGCTCAGTGCGTTTGTGGAATGGAAATAGCTGTGGTTAACAGCCAGGCCTTCAATTAGCAAACTGTCTCCATGGAAAAGAATAACGAGGTTGCCTCTTGCTTTGCAGGTGAAGAAGAGATGAAAAACTCCGCTGACCCAAAGGTGCCCTTTCCGTAGCTGGTTGGATGTGAAACCTGCAGTAATGCCTTAACCTTTCTAATGTTCTTCAAGTGGCTTCTTCAAAGTCCTGTATTTTTTCCTACTATACCATTTAACAGTGTGCCTAATGCAATTTATACTCCTCTTTGGTACTGTCAATTTTTGACTGTTAACTCCAGATGTGATGAAAATGTCTATTTTTACGGGTCTTGGAATCACATTTCCTGTTCATTTTATCTGTAATAACACTTTATATTTGCAGGTCTTAGGTTGTCTGTCATTGTGCTGGTCACCCCTGTTCTGTTTGCACTGGACAAAAATGTGTGCAATAAACTGTGAGGAAAGGAGAAACAGTGGTATCACGTGCTGATGGCAATTTTTTTTTCCAAATGAATTGTATTCTTGAGAAATCTGGCCTTAAATTTCTCATGCCTGGAAATAAAACTAATCGTCTGCTTAGTATGAAATGTTCTCGTGCCATGTTTAACTGGTACTTTTCTGTGGGTTTAATCGGATACTTGGAGTTGAGCTGAGGAAATTTGGATGATGTGGATAAATTGTAATGAAGTTAAATAGAAGGACTAGATGGTTGGCTTTTTGCCTGTATGAAGACCTCATAGTGATTTTGACAGGAGGCTGATTTAATCCCTGGCACATTTGAAGGATATTTATAGGAACAAATGGCTTGCATTGAACAGCAAACATTACAGTTGTTTTGTACTGACCACTTGCATGTGGAATTGCAGACCTGGGGAAGCACATGACAGTGTAGGCAAGAGGTTCCTGAGGCTCCTCAGTGTCAGCTGAGTCTGGGGCTGGATCTGGTCAGTTGTTTGCTGAGGAGTAGCTTCAAAGGATGTAAATGCTGCTTCCTGAATGCTTCCTTACCTCATGTCCAGATAAATTACAATTATTCCATTTATTGTTATGCACAAAGACGTAACGGAATGGTTAATATTTTCTTTGCTTTCCCCTCTTGGATAGCACCATTAACTTGTTCAGTGGGACAGCACTCATTACTGCACAGGAAATTCCAAGATCCTGACATGTAACTTGCAGTGATCCAAAACTGGACAGTGTGAATTGCAAAAGAAGGAGGAATTGTGCCCATTATTACAAATAAGCGTAACAGCTGTTGGGACTGGAATAATGGAATTTTTTTGTCCTGTTACTGTCTAAGAGCTGTATTTTACCATGCAAGATGGTGTACACAGTCATGTTATACAGTCTGTACCAAATAATTCCTAGGAAAATGGAAACAAGTGATCATATAAAAACTTAAGGTTGTTGTTTGACTTTTGAAGTGTGTGGAAAATAACGTTGACATCGTATGAGGAGGGGGAGAGAAATACTTGAAGACATCGTTGACAGGTTTGAGATTTTAAGATACGTTGATCAGCTTGTCATATTTACCCTGAAGTGAAATATTCCAGAAGAAAACACTCAGTGACAAACAGTGCTATTAGTTTATTGTGTTACCACTGTCTTTAACAAGCTTTCTGTTTTAGGTTCTAAGCTATCACTTGCTCTAGAAGAGAGATTTAAAACAGAGTTCTCATGAGCTGTCTCACTGGTGCTGAATTTAATGGAAAGAGCTATTCCGTGCCAAGAAGCCATAGAGTCATTTTCACTTAGATGCTTCCCAGGAAGAAATTTCCCTTTTTCAGAGCGGTTAATATTTCCTCTGAAGCAGATGCCAGGTGGTGGCATGACTGAAGAAACTGAAAGAATAATGTTTCGTGTCTGTTTTGTGGATGTTGTGTGACCTTCTCTCTGCATGGTGGTTGTGGAATGCTCTGCTACATGTGTGCCAGAAATGAACATTGCTTGGGATAATTTCTTTTTTTGCATGGCTGCAGGAAATGAGAACAGAGGGATTCAGCCACTGGTGTTTAACAAACAATACAGGTACCAGAGCCTTTATCACGCATCGCTCTTTGTTTTCCAACAGCAGAAGAGAACACAGAATGTTCAAGTATAAAAGAAAGAAATTCGTGCTTGAAAAACCTGTGCCTGTGGTGAAAGATATTTGGATGAAAAATTGGAAAGGTGAAGGAAACTGACTCCACGGTCAAGTTGTGAACACTTAAGTCGTAAACTCTGGCAATGTGTAGAGCGAGAGTTTGGGTCAGAGTAATTTCAAATGCTTTTAACTGCTTTTGTTCGTATTGTTTAGGAAATGCAAATATCTGCATCTCTGCCCCTCACAAGAAATTGTGCTGGAGACTTTATGGAAGTTTACTTTTCCCCTAGTGGAAATCATGGAAGCATTTTACTCCTGTGGGTTCAGTTGTCAGAGGTGGGTGGCTGCTCCCTTGTTTCCGTAATTAAATGTCATGGAGTCTCTGGGGCAAAAAAGAAGAAAGGGGGTGAAACGCAAAAACTTCCTTAAATAATAGAGGACCTATTCTTTACAAATAGCAAGATAAGAACGGCTGTGCCTATTTTTTATTATGTTTATTAGTAATAATTCTCCAGTTGTGTCTGAAGTGGTCCAGGCCAGCCACCTGTCACTGTGAAAGGTGGTTGTGCATGTAGCTGAAGACAGTAGGAAAAATACAGAGCTGCGGATAGAAGATGGATGGATGAAGAGAGTAAGTACGTGAGCAGGGCGACAGAGGAGCAGGATCGGGCTGTCGGGACGCGAGCCCAGCACATCCACAGCAGCCCCGGCCGCGCTGCCGCCCCACCGCGCTCTGCCCGCGGGCACCCGCCTCCCCGCCTTAAATACCCCCCGCGCGGCGCTCCGCCGTCACGTGACGAGGACAATCGCCGGGCATTGGCTGGCGCGGCCCCCTTCCCCCCGCCTTCCGCGCGCGCCCGCCCCCTCGGGCCACGTGAGGGTCGAGTCACGCGATTTCCGGGAACCCGTCAGGAAGGGACATAAACAAACAAACCCGGGGCCGCATGGAGGGGCCGGGCCGGGGCGCGCGGGGCGGCGGCCCCCGCTGAGCGCGGTGAGTGAGGGGCTCGGGGGGGCCGCGGGGCTCCAGGGGGCCGCGGGGCACCGAGGGGGCCGGGGGTCGGGGGGCCCGGGTGCTCCGGCGGGAGGAGGCGGTGTCGCCGGGCAGGGGGCTGCAAAGAGGGAGGGAGAGCGAGGCAGAGATGTCTGCACGGCTGCCGAGGGCAGCGGGACGGGGATGGTGCCAGCGGCCCCGCCGCTCCGCTCGCCCGCCGGGGGGGTGTGGCTGCTGGGGCCGCGGGAGAGCAGCGGTGCGCGGGGGGTGGCCGGTCCCGGAGCGGAGCTTTGGGGCCCGGTGCCGGGGTGGGCGCGATGAGAAGGAGCTGCAGGGACGGAGCGCGGGCTGAGGGGAGAATTGTCGGCGTTGTCCCCTCCAGCCTCCGCCCGGCAGGAGCGGCCCGTGCCTTTACAAGGAAAGCGAGTCTCGCAGCGAGCGCTGGGGAGAGGAAAGCACCGTCCTGGCCGGGGGAGCCCGGCCGCTCTGTGTGTGCGGGCGGAGGGGCTGCCCGGGAAGGCAGAGAAGGGCTCGGCAGGTCCTGCACTCCTCTGCCTTTCGGGCTCGTAGTCGCCTCCTCCGCTTGCGACCTGTTTGAATGCCCGGGACGGCCGAGGGTGACTCGTGGGCGTGCGGGGTCTGTGTGTCCGGGCGTGCTGGTGCCTGGAGGGCGGCTCCGCTCCGAAGGCTGCGGGGCAGAGGTGGCGGCGAGGGGTCACCGGTCTGCGAGTGCGGGGCAGGGCGGGACGGGACCGTCCCCGCTCCGGCGCGGCGTTTATGTAATGACAGAGCGGGGGCANTGAGCGGGCGCGGAGGGCGGGGCGGTGGCGGCTGGGGTAGGCTGCGCTGGGCGCTGGGCGGCGGGGCGGCCATGTTGGCCGGAGGTGTGTTAGTGGGTCAGGGCTGGGCCGGGGGACACGGGCACCGCGCGGGGCTGTGGCTGCGGGGGCCACCCGTGGCCCCGTCCCTCCGCAGCGCTTTGCCTCGGGGAGGCTGTCCCACCTGGGTGTCAGGACCGGCCCGGGGCGGTGCCCGTGCGCGGGGGGTCCCGTTCCCCGCGCTGAGGGGAGGACGGGACGCGTTCCCGTCTGCTGCTCCCAGGCCGTCCCCGCAGATTTGGGTTATAAAACACCTATGAGTTCCCCGGGCCGCCTCAGGAGCCGCCTGCGGGTCTCAGCGTGTCCCCCCGCGGGTGTCAAACACCTCTCCGTGTCTGGTGTAAGCTCCCGCTGGTTCCGAGCCGGCAGCACCTTGCCGAAAGCCCCTGGTGTCCCCGATGACTCCAACCCAATCTTTATTATTCCCCCTTTGTCCCCAGGGCCCCCACTCTGGGCGTTATTCCCTTCCCTCGGCATCGCTGCCGTGCCCTCCCCCTGTCTCTGCCAGCCCCGCAGCCCACGGCATTTCTCAGGGCATCGGCTGCTGGAGGGGATCTGGTATCCAGGATAATTCCTCTGCCACACTCGCTGTAAGACACACGGGGTTTATTCAGGCTTCCCGTGCAACAGGCTGACCGGCTTGGAGCACTCCGCGCTGCCAGCTGAAATGTGCGATTCTCACTTAAAGTGATCGTGATCTTCCCGTTGCTGCCTCTCGAGGGGTAACTTGTTGAAATCATGCTGCACATAACATGCAAAACAGAATGAGAGTCTTGTACTGTCTTTCAAACACTTCTAAATGTGTTGAAGATTGCGTTTAAAAGGCCTCTAAGGTCGCTTCCGAGCATCCTTGTGGGGAAGGTTAATTATGCTTATTATTAAACGTGTTTTCATAGTAAAAATTACAGAGGAGCAGACGCGGGTGCTTTAGAAATGTGGTCGATTTCTATTGTTGGCGTCTTAAATGAGAAGTCAGAATTTCTATGGAAAATAAATCATAGAATCCCAGCATGGTTTGTGTTGGAAGGGACCTTAAAGATTATTTCGTTTCAACCCCCTGCCATGGGCAGGGGCACCTTCCACTAACCCAGGTTGCTCCAAGTCCAGTCCAACCTTGCTCTGGACACTTCCAGGGATGGGGCAGCCACAGCTTCCCTGAGTGTGGTAGTTCTGCAAGAAACCTTTCCTGCTAAAACAGTCTCGGTGAGATTCCTTTTTAGATGCATACATAACAGTAGCTCAGAGACCTGTGGCAGTGTCGGTAGCCAGTAGATTACCTGAGCCAAGAAGGAATTACTCTGTGTTTGATGGGAGTATTCCCTGATAAGAGCGATCTGCAGCAGAGGCATCAGGCCGCTGAGCATCCTGCCCAGGTGGTTTTTAAATCATGAGGGAGGCAAACAACCTTGTGAAGGACAGAGATTGAAGTCCCGTCAGCATTAGCAGGAATTAATTGGGAACAAACAGAAGCTTTTGTCCCACTAAGAGACTAATAGTGAGGGATAAATAAGGGAACCCACAGGTTTAGGTTCCCGTGGCCTCATGTCCATGCTCTGTGGTTTGGGAAGCTTAACTGAATGTTTTAACATCAAACCTTGATAAGGAGATTTGGCAGTGCATAAGAAGTGCTTGAGAGTTGGCGTTGGCATGAAAGTCAAACCAGAAGTTTTCTGAAATTGGTAAATCTAAGGTTTAGACCTTGCTATAATAATTCCCCTGATTATTTTTTTAAAGCCTTCTGGTTTTGAACTCTTAAGCTGGGGGGTTTTTTTTACTTTTTGGGCAGTTTTGACTGATGCATTTTTTAAATTTGCTGCTGAAGTATTTGGTACAGATACCCCATTTCTAATGAGAGTATAGCAATCATAATTTCACAGTATGAAGAGAAGACCAGACTGTACCATTCCCTTCATCATAAGACTTGTGTTGCTTTTTGTTTTTTCCTGGAAACTACAGAATTAATTTTTCTGTTAGTCTGAAAGACTCTGTCGGAAAAAATGTAGGAACAGCCATCCTGTCGGGATGTAGAATATTGGTGATTGGAAGCTGAATTGTTGTTTAGTTCTGCCTTTGTTTTTTGTCTTTGCTTTCACCCCGCTCCGCTTCAGGGGAAATCTATGGCTCAAAAAAAATTTAAATGTTAGTTTTACTACTCATTCTTGTGTGCAAACAACTCTCCTAACTCTGCAGTGTTATTTTAATAAAGGTTTATGCTATGAATATTTTAACTCTAACAAGTTTTTAAAATTAATTGAAGTCTGTTAATGTAGTTCTGATAAGTTTAACATGCTGCACATCCCACTCTTGGCGCTAAAATAAGAATAAAATCTCAGTCTTTGTTCCAGAACACACAGAAAAGTGCTTCTAGTAGGAATATATTAATCTGGGCATAGTTGTTAT
The DNA here is from genome assembly GCA_013397175.1 of Platysteira castanea. NCBI lineage: Eukaryota > Metazoa > Chordata > Aves > Passeriformes > Platysteira > Platysteira castanea. The sequence continues at coordinate 643,015 of VYXC01011223.1, read as the reverse complement.
AAAATTTGTTGATGCAGAATGTTTGTTAGTTTAAAAAATAATCACTTTTTTGTGCTTCTGCCTCTTGCATGATGGTCAATATCAGTGCAGGCTGGGATGTAAACACAGGCTGGGGGTGCACAGATGGAGCAGCCCTGGGAGCAGGCCCTGGGGGTGCTGCTGGGTGAGAACTGGACCTGCCTTGGCCCGCAGGAGCCCTCCGTGCCCTGGGCTGATCCCCAGCGTGGGCAGCAGGAAAGGGGTTGGGATTCTGCCCCTGTGCCCCTCTCAGGTGAGACCCCACCTGCAGAGCTGCCCCAGCCCGGGGGCCCAGCTCAGGAAGGACCTGGAGCTGCTGGAGAGAGCCCAGAGGAGGCACCAGGATGCTCAGAGGGATGGGACAGCTCTGCTGGGAGGAAAGGCTGGGAGAGCTGGGATTGTTCAGCCTGGAGAGGAAAAGCTTTGGGGTGAGCTCAGTGTGGCCTTGCAGTGCCTGAGAGAGCTACAGGAACGATGGAGAGAGACTTTTTACAAGTGACAGGACACAGGGAATGGGTTCACACTGCCAGAGAGTGGGTTTAGATGGGATTTTAGGAAGAAATCCTTCCCTGTGAGGGTGGGGAGGCCCTGGCACAGGTTGCCCAGAGAAGCTGTGGCTGACCCATCCCCGAAAGTGTTCCAGGCCAGGCTGGATGGGGCTGGGAGCCACCTGGGACAGTGGAAGGTGTCCCTGCCCATGGCAGGGGGGTGGAACCAGATGCTGTTTAAGCTCCCTTCCAACCCAAACCGTTCTGTGACTGTGACTCCATCAGTTTGTGGGATCTGCCTGTTTGCTGGCACAGCTGGAGCACCCCCAGAGCTGGGCACTGGCCTTGGCACGGGGGGTACCTGGGTGCTGTGTTCTGGGGGCTCATGGGCTCTGCTGCCTGAGGTGGTGTGTGTGAGATTGCAGACCAGAGCTTCTCTTTAGAGGTGTCACTTCCAGGTCTTGAAATCTGTCTGCTGTGGGCAAGTAGGATTGGAAAAATAATACTGGAGGGGGAAGGGATGGTCAGTGGAGGAAAGGGAACAGAGACAGTGAAGCAACAGTTTCTCTCTCCTGAAGGGAAGAGACTTAGAAGAAGTGAAACAGTCTGCATATCTTTAGTTCTTTCCAGTGGCAATGCTCCATCAGACTCAGGGTCTGGGGGTCTTAAGCAGATGTTTTCTCTCCAGGATAGAAAAAGCAAAGAGCATAATGCCTTAGATGCTCGTGCTGGCATTTTAATAGAAATCCATCACCGAGAAGGTAGAGGGACTTGGCTGCTTTGGTGAGTCCAGGAATGAGATTGCAGTGGGTGGAAATACAGGAAGACATTTTAAAAGAGTGTATTTGCTCACTGCTATGAAATAATGATAATGCTAATAAACATAGTGTCTTTGTGGTGGGGGAAAAAAGTAAAAGAAATTTTTTAAGTCAGGATAAGAATTGGAGAATCATATGGAAAGAAAAAAAAAAAAAAAGGAACATTATTCAGAAACAGAAGTAAGAAAAATACAGAATCATTGAGGTTGGAAAAGACCTCCAAGACCATCGAGTCCAACTTGTGACTGATTCCCACCTTCCCAACCAGACCAGAGCCCTGAGTGCCATGTCCAGCTGTTCCCTGGACACCTCCAGGGATGGACTCCACCCCGGGCAGTCTGCACGTTCTCAGCTTGAAGACTGCCTTGAGCAGAGGGTGTTCTGTAATAGAAAACAAGTTGGCACAAACTGTGGAAGGAAAAAATGTTTTTAAGAGACGTGCAGGAGAACTGCTTGCATCTCTATCTCCAGTATTTCATAAAATGTTCAGATACAGCAAACAGTGTATGGTACGTAATGGTTCTTTCCAAGCACATGGCATAGTTTTTGTGCTTTCTCTGAAATTCAGAGTTGGCCATGAATGTTTCAGGCTGAGCTTTTAAGTTTAGTACTGGCAGGCTCTTGTGAGCTATTTTTTTATACCTGCATCAAAGTTGTGACTTTGACAAGCTGTGCTGTGTGATGCAGTCACCGTCACGAAAGTGTAATTGTTCCTGTAATGCACTTACAGCAGGCATTTAGCTGCTGGGATAATGAGCACTGTGCAGCCAACAAAACAGCACAGCCACGCTGCATGTGCCTTCCCAGTGGTACAAAATACACAGCTGAAATTGGCCAGAAATAGCAACTTTAGTTACAGCCATGGTACAAATGATTCACGCAGGTGACCGAGAAAGACTTTGAGGTGCCAGGCTGAAAGCTGCAGTTTGGGGTTTTCTCTTCTAGGGGCTTCTTTGGAGGTGCTGTGGCAGGAGGGTGTTTTAGTGGCCCAGGGAAGCAGCACATGCACTGGAGCTGCTCTGTGTGTCCTAAATGCTGCATATTTGGAGTTTAGCTCCTGCTGTGGGCTGGGTTAGACCACTAATCCCAAGTAATGCACCTGCTGCTCCCCTGTGTGAAATTCAGTCTTTCTGGGCATCTTGGAACCACTGTTCTTCTTCAGAAAGTAAATATTATATACAGGGGATTATTTTTAATTAGGATTTGTCTTTAGATTAATTAGGTGTTAACTTAGAACAGGCTTTGGTTCCTTGTTGATGACTGATGGGATTTTAACCAGCGTACACAAGCATGCTTCCATCAGTAGCCCAAATTCTTAAATGTTAGATGGACATAGCTGTTCTCGAGATCACAGAATCATGGAATGGTTTGGGCTGGAAGGGACCTTAAAGATTATTTTATTTCAAGGCCCTGCAGTGGGCAGGGACACCTTTCACTATCCCAGGTGGCTCCAAGCCCCATCCAACCTTGCCTTGGACACTTCCAGGGATCCAGGGGCAGCCACAGCTTCTCTGGGCACCCTGTGCCAGGGCCTCCCCACCCTCACAGGGAGGAATTCCTTCTCACTGTCCCATCTCACCCTGCTCTCTGTCAGTGTGAAGCCATTCCCCTTGTCCTGTCCCTCCAGTCCCTCTCCATGTGTGTTTTAGGCTCTCCCGCAGGTATCCTGCCCTTCCTCAGGCCCCAGTGAAGGAAGGAGTCTCCTGCCAGGATCAGGAGCAGAGCTCGGCACTGATGTGACTCCAGATCTGCAGACGCAGAACCAGCTCCGGGCCTGGCTCCTTAATCACCTTTAATCTGATTTCCCTGCAGGCTGTTGCCACAGGAGCAGGCACCCTGCCCGCTGCCTCGGGCTCTGTATTCCACCTGTCTTTGCATTTGGGAAGGGCTGATGGAGGGCATTAGTGGAAATTGTCCTGGAGTAGAAATTCCTGCTATATTTATCTTCAGTAATTCTTAGTGCTGCTGTACTTGAGCTCTGCCACAGCTCTTTTAGTTCATTCAGAGCTGCATTCATTATAGATAACACAACAGCTGGACTATTCTTTTCTAACTCAGTCTTGGGCCAAAAGTGCCAGTAATGATAGATTCTGTAAAAACAGGACTTGAACTGCAGTTTACAAATTACTTTCCTTCACAGCAAGTTCCTGTTGTACACCTGTGCTTCCATATGTGTCACTGACTTGTGCCATACATCTTTATTTACCAGTTCGTGAAGAAACACTGGGAGTTAAGTATAAACATCAGGAGTCTTTTAATGGTGATCTTGATCTTCCTGGGAAATTTGGAAAGCAGTTGGAAGTAGGGCTGCTTTGCTGGGAGCGTGAGGGATGCCTGGATTGTGCAGCTCCCTGAGGCAGTCTTTCTTTTCATGGCCCCACTGTGTTTTCCCCCTCCACAGAGCTACTATGAAAATCCTATACTGTGGAATAGTTGGCTAGATCCTACTGGGATTCAAGTCACATTTAAATATTAATATTATAAAATGTCAAGAATGAAATCTAAAGAGAATTACGGGGATAATCGGGTTAGCTGATATGCTGCTTTGACCTGGGAGGACATGCACTGGCGTTCTTAAATAGTGCAAGTTCATCTCTCCAGTCTTTGAGATGGTAGAAGTATTTTAGCCTTTAATGTTTGTTTTGAGGATTTGGAGGTGATCCAAAAGCTGGCACCTGGAAGCGTTGGTTGGTTGTTGCTGAAATCAGTGTTGGTACGGATGAAGCTTCAAATCAGTGTTGGTACGGATGAAGTTTCACCCCCCTTTGCTGGCTGTGTGTGGAACGGCTTGAGGCCCATGTTCTACCAAAAAACACAACGAAGAATAACCAGTGAAGAGGCAGCAAATGTTTCCTTTCTTTCCCGTTTGTATCATGGAGAACTCTGGCAGTCTCTTTGTAAGCACGGGTGGTGCTCTGGTGGTGATGTCAAAGTATTAATCTGATGTGCTGGTGAAAAAAGCATCAATCTGCATGGAAAGAAAGTGTTCAGGTATTTAGGATCATAACCTTCTTGTGTCTCTCTTTGTGTCTGAGAACATCACGTGTTTGTTTGAAAGAACAGGCCCTTTCTCCTAGCCCAGGTGAGGCTGAGAAGTGACTGAGTCATTCCTGCCACGTCCCCACCTGGGAAGGACCAGTCCTGCTGTGGTGTGGCCTTTGCTGGGTGAAGGGAGATGGGGGTTGCTGAGACACAAACTTCACTTAAAAGTCGCTTTTAAATAGGTAAAGTAAAGGGTTCCCTGGAGGTTTTGGAGCAGAAAGGAGCTTTTCTCACAAGGAACTGGCTCGTTCACCACGGGGCCCTGTGAGGAGTGGCCGCTCTGGCAGAGGTAGCGAGGGTTCAACTGAGAACTCCTGTGTAACTGGACCTGTAACTGTTGTTCTTTATATTCCAGCTGCTCTTTGCAAAGCAGGGTGTTTTGATAAGTAAAGACTTCTTTGCATAGTGTCTGTTTTTACCACAGTCTGATGGTCCATATGCTAAAGAGGACAAACTAGCTGAGATACCATCTGAAAGTGGGAATAATCACGGGGATGCTGTCATGTGCTGCTGGAGGAGGGTTCTGAGCTGTGGGAGAACACTTAGAGTTTACTGTTTGTTTTTCAAAAGAAGAGAATAAACACAGCCTGAGCAGACTGCACCAAAGTCTGACTTAGGAGCAATGCTGAGTGAGGGTTTTCCTTATGTTGTTCAAAATGCAGCATTAAGCAGGATATGAGGCTCTGAAGAGTCCTTAGACAAACACCTGAAGTAGAGCAGGTCTGTAGAAACTCCTAAACTGGTAAAACTACCAGTAAATAAACTGATCCAATTTCAACATATGCCTAACTTGAATTACTAGAGAAGATATTTTATTAGGCAGCTGTGAATTTGGCAGTTTTTAATTTATTCTCTTGGGGAAATCTGTCTCTTCCAGTCCGCTGCTGGATGGTTTCTGTGATCCTCTACCACTAGATGTTGCTATGTGAGTGATTGATGTGATCTTATCTGATGCTGGATGGATTCATCCCTGAAAAAAAGGGGGAGATATCACTGAAACAGCATTTTCGCCTGTTCTGAAATCTGTATTTTGAGACTTTTGCCTAAGACGTTTTTAGAGTTTACTGGCGCTGTTACATTAGTCATAAAGGTTGTCTCTCTCTTGGATACCCAGCAGTGTGCTGATTATTGTTCCAAATTTGGCAGGGTTTTCTCTTCAGGTGTGTCTGTAGAGCTGCTGGTCTCAGCAGAGAGGAAAAAAGGCAACAAAATGTAACTTGGCCAAAAATGTTTTTGCAGCAACTCTGTAGCATCTGTGGCTTTTCATTCAATGAAAGATGGCAGGGGAAGAAAATTTCTATGCATTCCAGCATGAGGAAAAATCAGTTTTCAGGGGAAATTCTTGCCTTTGGCTGTTTTTTAAGCTTTCACCTTGTTGGTGAAGGATTACTCACCTCCTTGGGGGTTTGCTGTGTTTATTCTGCACAGAAGTCTACAAATAGAAAAGCTCCATCAGGGTGAACTGAAGTTATCCTAAGGAAAAATTTCATTGCATGGATAGTGTAAACTCCCTGAGACTGAAGTAAAGCTGGAAAGGAATCTACAAGTGAATAAAACAAGAAGTTTGGAATTGGATTTGGGGAATCTGGGCTTGGAAATGCCTCAGGTAAGTCTGCTAGGATTTTATTCGCTTCTGTAAATAATTTTGCTTCTGTTTAAGAACAAATTTGACCAGCACTAGCAGGGAGAATGTATCAGAGATTAAAGGATGTATATCTTTTAGGGTCCCTGTAGCGTTTGTGGTGGAAGCTGTGGTGCTGCTCTTGGTCCTGTATTTGTTCAAGCTGCAGCCGAATTGTCTCTTGGTGAGGGAGGATGCCCGGCGAGCAGAACAGCCTTTTATTACTGCAGTGATTCACACATCAGCACACTGAATGACTTTCAGCAGCACAGTGTTTCTCCCTTCCCAGCCCTCAGGGTGAGAGTGTCTAGAAGAGAAATTGAGGTCTGGAATTAAATGTAGCAGAAGGCCTTGCTGCCCATTCCCCGCATGCCCAGTCATCCTGCATAATGCTTTTTTTGTCAAATTTCACTTCGTTCTTGAGAGAGAGGTAACACTCTTGATTTAGTTGTCATAAATTTTGCTTTCCTTACAATTTCATATGGAAGTTTTATGAGTTCTAATGGCTCTAAACACAGTCAATGCTGCTTTAGTACAAAATGATTTGTATTAGAGGGAAGACCCTGCCTGTTGATACTGCCAGATCTTGCCAGGACTGGCCCTCATCCTCTCCAAATGCCAGCATATCCCAAAACTTGGCAAACGTAAGACTTTCAAGCCAATAGGGAAGAATGAAGGAGCAGTGAATGCTCTCACAGCTCTGTGGTGATTAGAAATGTGTCCTTTGATTGCTCCTGCATGTTGTCAGCTGCCCTTAAAGCCTTCTCTGGCTCTGGGGAATGATGTGCTTATCTGTGGAGGTAAAAACCTACAGAGACTAGGACTGGTGATCCTCTCTGTTTGTTGAAGATGAGAATGTGCCTTTTGTATCACGTTTGACACGTCTGTGCATTGTGTTGTAGCCCAGTGTGAGTGGAATGGACCCTCCTTTTGGGGATGCCTTTCGGAGCCACCTGTTTTCAGAGCAGACTCTGATGAGCACGGATCTCCTGGCCAGCAGCTCGGATCCAGACTTCATGTATGAACTGGTAGGTCACCTGTGTGTGTCCAGAACTTCCTCCTCCCTGACTAACACCAGGTTGCTGTAGTAATAAAGGGGTGTTTGTGCAAGAATGCTGCAAGATTATTCATTATTGCTGGCTGCTGATTAGGGAAGAGCTGGACTGCTTGTCCAGCAAATGTGGTGCTTCTTCAGCAGGCAGTTCTTCAAACTGGCCATTGGGACAGGCTCAAATACACCTTCCACTGTCCCCCATCCAACCTGACCTTGGACACTTCAGGGATCCAGAGGCAGCCACAGCTTCTCTGGGCACCCTGTGTCAGGGCTTCTCCACCCTCACAGGGAAGAATTTCTCCCTGCTGTGTTCTACTTCACCCAAGCTGTGAATGCAGGGGAAGGAAAATAAAAGTTGACTCACAAGCTACTTATATGAGCATTCCCTTTTTTATTTTCTCCCTGCATCAAAGGAGAAAGGTCACTCGTGGGCATTAACTGGTCGTGTTACAATGACGTTTTCCAGGAACTGGTAAACTCAAGCGTATTCTGTTAAGCACACAGCAAAGATTGACCTAGATTATAGAGATGCCTGTGATGTCTTTCATATTTTAAATACATGGATATTGGTACTGGTTTAGTTCCCGATGAGCAGATGAATTTGCAGTAGCAGGGAAATGCGGTGTCATTGGAAGAGCAGTGTCTTCAGAGGGATCTGTTGCTCAAGCACAGAAGCTGAACTTCATTCTGACCCTCAAAAGAAGCTTTTTAGTTCAAAGCTGAGATCTCTGCCTATGTCACCGCTCTCTCACACTTCACTGGAATTGAGCTCTCCATACCAGATGAAGTAGAGGAAAGAGATGATGGATACTTTTTCTGTATTAACTTTTAACTTCTCTTATTGCACACAGGACAGAGAAATGGACTATCAGCAAAGCTCCAGGGACAACTTGCTTTTCATGGAGGACTGCAAAGACCTTGAGAACTTGGAGTCTTTTACGGACATCCTGGACAAAGAAGCTGCTTTCACCTCCAAGTGGGAGCAGTGGGATACCTACTGTGAAGACCTAACTAAGTACACTAAATTAACCAGCTGTGACATCTGGGGAACAAAAGAGGTGGATTACCTGGGCCTTGATGACTTTTCAAGCCCGTACCAGGATGAAGAGGTGATAAGCAAAACACCCACACTGGCTCAGCTGAACAGCGAGGACTCCCAGCCTGTCTCAGATTCGCTCTATTACCCTGATTTGCTCTTTAGTGTAAAACAAAACCCTTTAAATTCTTTGTTACCTGGCAAAAAGATTGCGAGCAGAGCAGCGGCGCCGGTCTGTTCCTCCAAGAACGTGCAGGCCGAGGCCGCGCTGTCGGACTGTGCCCAGAGGGCCAGCAAGCCTGCCAGCCAGCCTGCTTCCAGTACACAGATCATGGTCAAGACCAACGTGTACAGCAACGAGAAGGTGAACATTCATGTTGAATGTAAAGACTATGTTAAAAAGGCAAAAGTAAAGATCAACCCCCTACCGCAGAGCAGGCCCGTGCTGAGCCAGGCGCGCGCTGACGCAGCCAAGGAAAACACCTGCTACTGCGGGGCTGTAGCAAAGAGACAAGAGAGAAAAGGACTCGAGTCCCCCCACGGTCACAGCACACCTCCTGTTTTGCCTTTTAAAGAGACTCAAGAGCTGCTCCTCAGCCCTCCCCAGGAGAGCCCAGGGCTGGCTGTGGGGGAGAGCAGTCTTTCCGCCAGCACGTCCGTGTCGGACTCCTCGCAGAAGAAAGAAGAGCACAATTATTCTCTTTTTGTAACAGACACTTTGGGTGAACAGTCAGCCAAAGCAGATCCCGAGGAGGAGGAGGAGGATGAGGACGATATTGAAGACGAGGACCATGATGAAGGATTTGGCAGTGAGCACGAGCTGTCTGAAAACGACGATGAGGAAGAGGATTACGAGGACGATAAGGACGATGACATCAGTGATACCTTCTCAGAACCAGGTACCAGCATTGTTGGGCTTTGGGAATGTGGAGGTTGATGGAATTGTCCTCTGAGTGGGAAGGAAAGCTTTTGAACTCTTGGTAGTTACAGATGAGCAGCACTGATCTTAAGTTGTGAACTTTCACCCCAGATTTTCTAAGTGCTTTGCAAAATGCAATTATTTAAAGTATACAAAGTCTCTGTTGCCCTGTTTGGTGAAAAACTACATAAACTGTGGTCATGCAACAAAAATAATAATGAGAGGACAGGAAGCCCAGCTGTAGCCTGAGGTTAGAACAGCTGCCTGTAAGTGTGGCCGCCTTTTTTTGTGGCTCTCTGGTAGGATGTGCAGAGCTCTCTAGCACTTCTTGTAGCTGTGAATTTATCCAGAGTTGGATCTGTCAGGATGAAATCGTATCCTGAGTGAAATGATTTCATAATTACTCAACTCCTGCTTGCAGGTACAGTTTTTCCAGAGAATCCAAAGGATGGCTGCCACTGAAACTAATAAAATCATTTCTTGGTGGTTTTCAGCAGTAACATTTAGTGGGTCTTCAGAGGATGCTGAATTCCTCTCTCCTGCCTGGAGAAATGGAGCTTTAACAGCAGAAATAAGAACTAACCTTCACCTAGAAGGTAACAAAGCAGCAACACTGTATAAAAATAAAATCTGCAGGGAAAGCCACAGGATTGTAACCAAGTATTAATTTCATTTCAGAAATTATTACAATATTCACGTTTTATAAATGCCTTGTAGTAGAGTATAAGCATTAAAACGTTCAGACATTTGGCAATATGTAACTTGGAGGAGATAAAGCAGCTGAAATTTTTCCTTGTTGAGAACAGCAGCTTCCCTCAAGCTTGTCAGTGTTTGTCATAATGAACTCTCAGATGAAATTATTTTCTAATTAGATTTCCTGAGTTGGCATTAAACTCGTTAAGCATTGTGCCCTTTATGCTACTTTCACATGCACACAACACATTTTTATTAGCATTTTAAAACCTCTTCCTCCCTTCTGGAGTGAACTCCCTCTGCTTTCTGGGGCCCTGAGCAGCTGCTCCAGCTCTGCAGCCCGTGGGGGATGTGTTGCTCTGGAAGCCTGGGATCCATGAAAAAGAGAGGTTGTGTTAAATGCTGTGGGTGGAATTAATTAATTAAGTGTTTTACTGACCAACAATCCGCATTCTGCAGCAGTAACTGAGGATCTGGGCTTATCCAAGCTTGCCAAACCCTTCCATGAATGAAGCCTAAAGCCATTCCCCTCAAATGTGGTGATATTAAAATTTTTATCATATATTGTGTTTGTTTTAGAAGGTGACATCTCAAGGTATTCAAATTATGTCACTCTTGTACTTTGTGTTGCTTTTTTGCCTCTAAAGGTAAATACTATGGGTGAAGTATCTAAAAATAGACACAGCACAGGAAGATTAAGCCTCCCACAGCTCTGAAAGCAATCAGTTGGTATTTTGAGTGAGAATGTAATTTACTGAAAGGACAAAAATCTACCAGTTATTGCTGGCCCTCTAATGTTTTTTTATACGTAATTTGGTTTTGCTTATTCTTCATGTATGTTTTTAGAGTGAATGAGATGCTTTCTTCAAGTGTTATCTGAGGAAATATTTAGATATAGTGAAGGAGAAATAGCTAAAAATGCGACTGGCTCTCAGGCAAGTTTGGACAACAGTGTTTTTATTATCACCATGACACAGATTTAGCGATTTTGGTCCCCTGCAAAGGTAGTTTATGATGGGAATTACCAGCCCAGGCCTTTTCTAGCATTCAAATGTGGGGGGGGTTTTGCTGTTACTGAATATATTTTTCTATATCATTTAGTAGAAGGACTTTTAAATGACTGTTCTTGCCATCAAGTGCTCAGGAGATTCCAGAAACAGGAAATGCAGCAATTTATTCAGTTGTCAGTAGCACTAGAGAAGAAATGAGTGAAAAAGTGTTCGTAGAGACACAGAGATTGTTTTAAGAAGCTGCATTAGATCAGCTCTGGGCACCTGGACCATCAGCTGGAGGAAAACCACTGGAAATGAATTGCCAGAAGTCTCTGTGGTGAAGTGGTTTAGAGGAGGAGTTCTGTGGGTTTGTTTCAGTGGGGCTATTTTTGGGTTTCACCTGGTGAGCTGCAGCAGTCATGTGCACGCTGTTCTCTGTTCTACTTCATTTAACCCTGGTGAATTTAAACCCGAAACCACAGCGAGGGATGTGAAGAAAGACTTCCAGGAGGGGCTTGTGAAGGGCTTCAGAGTTAAATACAAGAACCCTTTCAGATTTCTTAAAAGCCTGCCCTGCTGTGTGATCTTTGCTAAGAGCAGGAATTAAGGGAGAGGAATAAATACAGTGCAGAGCAGCTGAACACGTTGGTGTGTTAGGTTAGGACACTGCACTGGATTATTTTATGTAACTTTATAATGGTAGCAGGTCAGTGTTGGGGTTGCAAGGCAGGATGTATTAAGTCAACGTAATTGAAGTTGCTAACTTAATTACAGTTTGAATAAGCAAACAGGAAGTTCTGATTTTAACCTCGTTGTACATTTGTACACTTCAGCTCTCACAGAGATTTGTTTTCATTGGTTGGATTAATTCTGTGTTATCATGAAGATGGGCTCAATTTATGTATTTCTGTATAATGAATCACTAGCTTGTTTTTTAGGCAGAAGGTCAGTCTTTTTGAGAGTGTATTGATACTTCTGTCAGACAGCATTTGAGTAAAATGGAGCTACAGTTACAAATATTTATGGTCTTTGAAACTGTATTTAATGTAAATTGTCAATAATTTTGGCTATACAACACATGTTTTATAAAGCATGTTTCATTGTTTGATTTGCCTTTAAAATCATGTCTTTCCAATAAACCAGAGAATCAAAGTAAATGAGTTGATGAAATGATGAGAAACAGAACTTCAGGATGGATTTCATCCTTCTGCATACCTGACTCCTATTCATACTTCGGGTTATGACATGAGAGTCAGACCAAAGCAAGAAAGTTTGTTTTTCCTCTTTCAATTGGTTTTTCAAGTGCAAACAGACTAATTGAATGGACTGTTTTAAAAGGAAGAAAGTGTTCTTTGTGCTGGTGGAAGATGAAGCAGAGCTGAAGCATATGGGGTCAAGGCTTGCTAAGCCTGCAGTCCATACATGGATGGCTTTTCCTTAAGCTCCATCAGAGCATGTGATGTTTAGAAGTGCTCCTTTTTTAAGTAAACGTAAACTATTATTTAGTGTTTTATATAAAAGCCCTTTAAGTGGTTTGAGATTTTCTTTTAACCTTACTATAGATTATCTTTATTTTCTAAAGCATATTTGGGGTTTGAAAACCTGTGGTTGGTGTTTACATAGGTATAGTAAAATATTTCTGTGATGTGGACAGTGGCATTACAATTTCCATGTCCTTTATGAGCAGCTCATCGTATCAAGTGCATTTCAATTCACCTCTAAAATATTGTACAGCTTTACTGAGGATCATTTCTCTTCATCCCAGTAATGAGGAGGAAGAGGTTGAACAGTGGGTGTCCAGATCCCTTCAGCTTAGGTGGTCCTTTGGTCACTGTCCTGATAACAGAGCCCCTTTCTCCAGCCTCGGGGGGATCAGTGGTTGGATTTATTCCCTGGAGGTCTTTGGACTCGAGGAACAGCAGGAGCTGGACTCGATCCTGTGGGTCTCTTCCAACTCAGAGTATTCTGTAATTGAGTATTTTTTTCTTTATTGTCTTTTGCTAATGTATCTTTATTATCTGCCTCTCTTTCCATGCTTTTTTCCAAATGTGGAGGTGAGTTAGGATTGTGGTCCTGCCAATCCATGGAGAAAGTTGTCAGGATGGGAGAACGCTGTCCAACATCTGCTCTCTGTACTTGGCACTGCAGAGGTTGTGGGTTACTACAGCTCAGGGGGTCACACAACATAAAGGGACTTGAAATGCATAAATAATTTGGTTTTTTCCAACTGATGAAGCCCCATCAGTGTCTATCCCTAGATTTAGGGCAAGTACCCAGGAGCAGTTGATGCTGGAACCAGGCCTGTTAGATAATGTAAAACAGATCTGTCTGTGGTTTTGCTCCTCACTCGAATACTCAGTCTGCTGCTAAAGGGCTACACACAATTCTGTCACCAGTATATAAACAACCCCCTGCATCCTTTTAGGGTATGAAAACGATTCTGTGGAGGATTTAAAAGAAATGACTGCAATATCCTCTCGGAAAAGAGGCAAGCGAAGATACTTCTGGGAGTACAGCGAGCAGCTGACACCGTCCCAGCAGGAGAGGATGCTGAGGCCATCCGAGTGGAACCGGGACACGCTGCCCAGCAACATGTACCAGAAGAATGGGCTCCATCACGGTAAGAGAGAGTCTTGGTCACAAGTGACAATCTTCTCCTTGTGGCACCTTCAGTAGCCAAATCCCCCTCCTTGCAAGTGCTGCGAAGTTGTGTTTTGGCCATGGAAATTCAAACACTGTGAGTCTGTTGCTCAGTTACCAGGGTTCTGCAGTGCCCAGGGGAGGCACAGTGAACACACAGGGACTTTCAGTGTGGTTTCTTCCAGAGGAGTGTGGATGAATTGAGAATTGTGACTTCTAAGGGCTCTCAGTGGAAACCCCGAGAGTTCAAAGCTTTCTCAGTGTGATACTGTAAATATGGGATGGGTGGCTTGACTGATGTTTGCTCCTCTGGCTGTTGCTGTCAGTGCTGCCTGTGTTGGCAGGGGGCTGGGAGGGCTCTGGGATGCCAAGTTCAGGGGCACTGTGGTATGAGCTGAGGACAAGCACTAAGGCACAACTGTGTCTCTCTGCTGCTCCCTCCGTGTTTTCCCCCTGTGAATGCAGCACAGTGAAGCAGTTACTCCTCTGAGAATAAACTATTTCCTTAAGTTGCCCTCTTAGAAACTTAAACCAGTTGCTCTAATAACTGTGATTTATTCCCAGTGAGCAATTACTGCACCACAAACACGACTAACATCACCCAAAACAAACCACTCTTAGGGGTATTTTTGTTTTCTTGTCACAGGACCTCTTTTAGGCTGCTCCATTCGATTTTGGCTTTGAAGGAGCAATTTAAACCAACTTCCCTGGTTGTAAGGTTAATGTTCCCTTAGAGTTGAAAATTACTGCTTTTAACATGGCAATTGGCCTTCTCTTAAATCAAAATATGTGTTTTTTTATTGTTACTTGTGGATTTATTCAGGTAAGGAAGCATTTTTTTTTTCTTTAAATCTCCTTAGTTTTTAAAAGCTTCTTTATCCTGTAGTGAAATATCAGCACCTAAAGTCCCTATCACTGCTTTTTCTCATGATGGAGCTCTGAGCAACCTGGTTTAGTGGAAGGTGTCCCTGCCCATGGCAGGGGGTAGAAAAAGATGAGTTTAGGGTCCCTTCCAACCCACACCATTCTGTGATTCCATTATTTTATATTTGTTATTAAACAACAAATAACCAAACACGCCTTGAGGACTCAGTCCCACCAGATACTCGACCTTCAAGTCAAGTGCAAAGCCAGGCCTTAAAGAGCTTCAAATACATATAATAAAAGGGGTTAACTGGCCTCTATGTGGATCATTTCATCTCAGCATCACTGAAGATTGTTTCAGTACCCTGCCTCAGCCCTCTTTCTTAGTACAGAACTTTAGCAACAAGATTTTTTAGGAATTTAATCTACTTGAGTGTGCAGGAGGCTATTTTGGCTGAATATGAGTTAACAAGTTTAAAACTGGAGCAGAACAACAGGGTTTGAACTTGTGACATACATTTTTCAGCACAGTTGTGTGTATGCTCTCTGTCACATCCAGTGGCCTGGCCAGCAGTGTTTGCTCTTATCTGATCTGGATAGAATATGAATTGTACAAAGCTCTTTGTTTGGAAATGCTCTTTCTATTGGGAGAGGCCACAGGGATCACCTGATTCCGGCCCATTCTCCTCTCACGAACAAAGGAACTTAAACTGCACCCAAAAAATGCCTATTCAAGAGTGTTTTCTCACAGGTTTGTGTATGTATTATGTCACTTCCCAACCCATTTTTCTTCATATTTAAAACAGGAAAATATGCAGCAAAGAAGTCACGGAGGACTGATGTAGAAGATCTGACTCCCAACCCCAGAAAACTCCTCCAGATTGGTAACGAGCTGAGGAAGCTGAATAAGGTGATCAGTGACCTGACACCTGTCAGTGAACTTCCCTTAACTGCCAGACCCAGGTCAAGGAAAGAGAAGAACAAGCTGGCTTCCAGGTATGCATTGGGTAAAGCTGCAGGGACGGGAAAATTTGGGTTGCTACAGCTGATCTAAATAATTTCTAAATCCTGCTTCATGTGGCAGCTCCTGCAATGGGAGTTGCAGTTTATCAAATGGGAATTAGCAGTTTATCAAAAGCAGGGCAGCTGGCACCGTGGGAGCTGTGGTTTGCCTGTCCCTGAGATAAGGATGTGTTTCCAGTGGAATTGGCTCCCTCAGCTGTGGGGCAAACAGCTGGCACAGTGATAAAACCCACAAGTGTCCAGTGTGAGCAGTGCAGGTAGAGTGTGTTCAGTGCAGGTGAGGATGGATGAGTTTGTGCATCACAGCTCTGGGAGGATTGCTTGATACGTTCATGTGGCTCTTACTACTCTGGAATTTCTGGTAGTGTTCTAATTTTTCCCCTCTTCTTGCTATAGGGCTTGTAGACTAAAAAAGAAAGCCCAGTATGAAGCCAATAAAGTGAAACTCTGGGGTCTCAACACGGAATATGGTAAATACAACTCTTCACATTTTAATTTTTCTTTTGTTTGGACAAGTCTGTGTTTTGCACCGTGATCTAACCTGGCTCATAGAGAAAAGAGTTGGTACAAACCCAGCAATTCTGTTGGTAAAAAACCAGTGCATTGACTAAAGTGAATGCAAATTGGGTTGCTTGCAATGTTGAGCTGCTTTGCAGATGTAAATTATGTGAATGTATGTATGTGCTGTAAATATTACTGAAAATATTGGTAATATTTGATGTAAACTATTACATTTAATTTTACAGTAAGTGTGATTTGACACTTTTGGCACTTACAGATAACTGTGTGTGGATAACTGTGAATCTCTTCCTGGGGAATGTGCTGTAAAACTAATCCTTTTTGTTTCTTTGCAGATAATTTACTCTTTGTCATCAACTCCATTAAACAAGAAATAGTTAATCGGGTGCAGGTACCTAAAGATGACAGAGGAATCAACATGGAACAAAAGTTGAACATACTTATTAAAGACACTCTTGGTAAGCAGTGAACTTCATGTATTTGCCATGAAGACATAGCAAATTCTATATTTATATATAATTCTTCATTCTATATTCATGAAGACATAGAATCATAAATGCCCTGAGTTGGAAGGGACCTCAAAGCTCATCTCATTCCACCAGGGACACCTTCCACCATCCCAGGTGGCTCCAAGCCCTGTCCAGCCTGGCCTTGGACACTTCCAGGGATCCAGGGGCAGCCACAGCTGCTCTGGGCACCCTGTGCCAGGGCCTGCCCACCCTCACAGGGAGGAATTCCTTCCCAATATCCCATCTAACCCTGCTCTGTCAGTCTGAAGGCATTCTCCCTTGTCCTGTCCCTCCAGGCCCTTGTCCACAGTCTCTCTCCATCTTGTTGGCTCCTTCAAGCACTGCAAGGCCACACTGAGGTCACCCCAAAGCTTCTCTTTTCCAGTTTGAACAATCCCAGCTCTCCCAGCCCTTCCTCCCAGCAGAGCTGCTCCATCCCTCTGATCTCACTGCATTCGATTGCAAACAATTTCTGAAATGGAGGGAAGAATGAACCCTTTCCTGACTTCAGCTGTCCCGACCAAAGCGTCCCCTGGCTTTGTGCCACCCGTAGGAATGTGCCATGAGCTGTGACCTGAGAGCAGCTTCTCTCCTCTCCCCTTCCAGGACTTCCTGTAGCTGGACAGACGTCGGAGTTCGTGAACCAAGTCCTGGAGAAGACGGCAGAGGGAGACCCCACCGGCGGCCTCGTGGGGCTCCGAATACCCATGGCAAAAGTTTAGGACAGGACTTGAGCTGCTCCCGGGTCAGGTTCCAGCTGTGCTGTCGAGTTCCTCGTTGTAAATGGCATTCTGGTCTGCATGTCAGCTTAGCATTCTGTAAACACTCACCACTAGGTTCCATTGGTTTCAAGTAACAGTGTAGGAAAACAAATCACAGCGTGGTATGAAATGCTGCAGAGCATTTTTGGACCATAAACCAGATAGTTTCAAAGCTGCTTTAAGCTCAAGGGCAGAAATGTGAGTTCTCTTTCAGATGATCTAGGACCAGAATATATCACTTTTGTTTTGGAAGCAAAAACATGGGTTTGCTAGTGAAAATTTTTAGCATTTGCCAGACATTGTGACAGGTTTATGGTCCAAGTGAAGTAAGAGGAAGCATTTTTTTGGTGAAGCTGTTGATGTAGGGAGTTTTCTGTTCTTTTTTTTTTTTAATAATTGGATTTTCTTTTCTTGTTCTTGAAAAAACCAGTAAGCTTTCTTTGCAACCATTAACTTGTACATAGCACACGCAGCACTAGAGCTAGTGTGCCGTATAAGACTTTAATTTTCTGAGCTTAATAGAGTATTTAAATGTCTGTGCAAGCAAGAGAAAAAAAAAGTATATTCTTTGTGCCTTGTATTTTGTGAGGAGAGCTATCAGTATAAGCTGGTAAAGTTTTGTATGAAGAAAACCCTGAGGGGCAAAACCAAGCTGTATAGATGGTGAGATTTTAGGTTTTAATGTATTTGTTCCAGCTCTTAAAAATTTTTGAATGTATATAGGAATATGTTGAAAATGTAGATATATGCCACAGAGTCTATGTATTGTATAAAAGATGGCTCTAGAAAACTCAATTTCGGTACTTTGGCCGGAAGAAAACAAATACTTGCACATTAATGCGATTGTTTATTTTTGTACCAAAGACAAATGCAACTGATATGGCGAACTGCCAGTCTAAGTAAAGTTTTGCACAGCTTATATGATACTGTACTGAATGTAAAAACAAAAGAAAAAAAGAAAAAAAATTAAAGGTCAGGGTTAGGGATCTTACTGAACTGTGAATTTTTTTGTTTGGGTCCAATTATCTACAGAAGGAGCATTCATACATAACAATATTATTTTGCTGTTCTTGTAGTTCGCTTCCATGGTAGATAAGTTGGTGGCCGTCTTGGAGTCTTTAAATCTTTTTTCTCTGCACTTACTGTAGGAGATTTTAATATATTTGGATTTTAGTAAGCTATTGGTAAAATAGTTTTCGACTTTGAGAATTTAAAAGAAAAAAAAAAAGTATTTAGCTTGTTGTAGTATACTTCCACCAAACAACCAAAATAAAATTATTTTTATTGTAACGTGTATATATGTAAAGAGAAAAAAAAGAGCTACAAATATCTAATTCCTTAGTTGCCACTTTTCCAGTTGATGTATTATTATGCATGTGATGTTTCCAAGGATCAACACAGGCTTCAAACAAAACAAAACAAAAAAAATTTATAGACTTTTATATTTTTGTACAGGTATTTCGAAACTAGCTTCTTCAGACTTATATGTGACTTATTCTTGTTAATTCAGTAGTTTCTATGATTGAGGAATATTAACACAAAGTTCTTATTTGCTCTTCTGCTAATAAGAGTTGGCTTTGTAGTCAGTGTTAACGTACAGATTAAAAGCTTTAGCCTTTGATGAGAAAGTCCTTTATCTCAAGGCAAGATCATTCTCTGGTTTCATGGACCCCCCCCTTTTCCTCCCTGTTCTTTCTCTCCCTATTTAAAGATGACAAAACACTGTTTACTGAAAATAGAAATACCAAATATTTTCAAATGTAGCTGCTGAAAAAAAAAAATGCAAAAGTCCATGAAGGCTTTCTCCCCACTCCCTTTGGGGAATTTCTTCACTTCATTTCTAGTTTGTCTAAGTTTGTTTGTACTGTGATTCCTTTTTGTTTATAAGTAGATTATTTTTATATCCAAGCTTGTACTATAAGAGAAAAAAGCCTGAATTGGTAACAGTGCAGGAAGAGTGGCTGGTGAAGGTGGTGGCCCTGCCACACTCACAGCTTTCTTGTACCTAAATATTTTGGAAGACTCAAAAGGGAGGAGGAGGCCAAAATACCACTACTGAGCTGTACAGAAAGTCTTTCCTACAAGAGACTGAACAAATACCCAGGGCAATTTAGGCAAAACTTTGTAAATCCACTTAAGACTTGCAAAATCTGAGTGGAATGTGGGTGTTTTCGTTTGAGGCGTTTGTGTTGTTGTTGTTCGGGTGAGGTGAGAGTTGGCTGCTGCTTTCCCCGGTGGGTCTGGTGTATTCCTCTTGTTTTTGTGGGGCTGCCCAGGGCCCCTAAAACCCCGACAGAGAATGTGTCCCGTGAGGTGCAGGCCGTGTCCGAGCAGGGCTGGCACACAGAGGCTGTCCCTTCCCCACGGGTGATGCCCGTGCTCCATCCAAACCCTGCAGGCAAGGCAGCATCTCTGAACACTGAGAGAGAGCAGTTGGAAATCAGGTAAAAATTTCCGTGACAAATTCAACTGACAAGGTATTTAAAAGCCCCTTTCTTTACTGCCCTGGAATCCTGGGCAACACACAACTTTATAGCTTTTCGTTTTTGTCTGAAAACCAGACTATGATTTTGGTCTCGCATTTCAAAGTAGACTTTGAATCTTTAGTGAGTTCCATACCCTCGCATTTCAGTGTTTCCTATGTATTATTTTAAGTTAAAGCTTTGAAATAGTTGAGCTTTTTAATGTTGACACTTTATTTTGTAACTATTTATATGTATGTATATCTTAGAAAAGCACTTTGTTTAAAAAAAAAAAAGAGGAAAAAAAAGAAAAAAAAAAAAGAAACTGCGTTTTATATGATTCCTGCCACTTGCTGCTAACTCTGGGCTGGTCAGAATGCTGCAGCGATACTTGAGATAAATAAAACCTGGCAGTAAAATGTAGAGTAAAGATAAGACCTTTTGCTGGTTTAACTTTATCATAAAGGTGACATAGGCAAGCTGTGCAGCTTTACATTTTAACCAGGGGACTCTGTGGCATTTAAACCGTCTAGAAATGGTTGTACTTTAATGCCAGTAACAATCTGCTTCCTCTAGTGTCATTAAAATATATACATTTAGTGTATACTTATCACAAACAAAAATCTTATAAGGGTATAAAAACCAACAAATGTACATGTTCTGTTTTTTGGCAATTGTGGCATGCGTTTTTGGGTGATCTTTAGAGAAGACCATTTTCTAAAGATTTTCAGTGTTCATTCATAGTATGTGGAGCTTAACGACGTCCTGGGGGTTTTTTTTGTTTGTTTTTGAATGTAGGCATTGTGAATATTCACTTTTAATCCTATATCCAAAAACAATGATATATTTTTTGATTTAATACAAACAGAAGCTCTTCCTTTTTTTCTGATACACTGGATTCTCTAGGATTTGTTTCCATATTAAAAGCATGCTGTCATAACTGCTCTTGTCGAGATCTCGTCAGTCTGAACGTAGGTGCCACACTTGGAATCGATGGGCTGCTTGTTCTGCTGTACCATGTATGACCCTCGTCCTCCCCCCTCCCTTCATGACAGATGATGATGTGGCTTTATATTGTGCCTTACTTGTACATCTAGAACTAAATGTTTTTCATTCCCTCTGAACTCGTCAAAGCTTCTGAGATGGAATCAGAGCTGCTTAAAGCGTCCTGAAGCGAGTGCGGATAGGTCTGATTTCAGCTTCTCTCAGTAGTCCTTTTGTATTTATATGGAAGACCAGTTTTTGAATGGCCTTGCAAAACGTGGGGGTGCTCCTGAAGGGTGTTTTTTAGCCCAAAACCCCTTTTGCTAACACTTCCTTTTATGGTTTATTGAGCACATTTACTGATACTTGGTGAGTACTTTTTGGTTTTTTGGGATGAGAGAGACTTACTTCTAAAGCTATGTTTACGTGTGGATGGGCTGGATTTTCTTATCACACCGGTTGAAATCATTGTGATTTAATAAAGTTGCATTGCTGTAAAGCTGATGTGAGAGTCAGGCTCAGCTGTGTTCAGTTCCTAATTTATAGACTGACTTTTTCCATACTAGGAGGGCCAGGGAAAAGTTGGGGTTTTTTAAAAAACAAACAAACAAACAAAAAACCAACCTAAGATGGATGAAGGGTCTTTTAACTAGCCTAAAAGCAAACAGACACTTTGGAAATACAGAGGTGTCAGTTTAAAATGTATTTTTAAAAGCCCCTCCCCAATATTTATCTAATATTTGCCTTCATTAATGAAACAGCTTGTTCACAAACTAATGACTGGATGTGCTTCTCTTTTCCATAAATCATTTAAACATAGCTATTTTTTTTTTAAGCTCTAAAAGGTTTTATCAGGAGAATGTCCAAGGGTTGTCTCCAAGCTGTTTCCAGCAGAAATAGCAAATGCAGTTCTGTGCTTGCTCGTCTTCCTGAAATTCTGCTGAGGCACAACCCAGTTCTGGACCGTGAATGTCAGGATCTGTATTTGGCCTTGAGACCTGAGTTTCAAGAGTGCATCTAAACATGATTTTCTTTTCCTTTGAAGTTGGAGGCTTCAGTTGGAATCACCTAGTGAAGTGTGCTGCTAGATGTGGTCTTGGCTTGTTGACACAGCCTTGCACACAGCTGAGGTTTATTTTGTTTACCCCAGGGATCGTGTGAAGTACATTTCAAACAGTTGCTGCCTCGGTGACTGATCCTTCTTGTAACTGTATTAAGGGCATTAGTCTGTTGAGAAAACACCACTCTCGAATATCTCCCAGTGTAAATTGGGATTCTTCAATGTCATTAATCAAAGATGGCACTTTTAGACTGTCTCTTCGTTGCAGCAAACAAAAATCTCTATCTTTCCACAACTTGCATTTCACAATATGCCATGTTTTCCCCTCAGTGCTTCTAGGAGGTGTGTGTGCACTCTGAATTCCAATCCTCAGCCTCGTAGACATCCATGAACTTCCACGGGAGCAAATACTGACTCTGCATTTATTGTCTTTCTAATGAGCTGTGGAGCTAAAAGTGGAACCAGAACTCTTTTAAGCCACACTTGTGTTTTTTGTTTCCCCCATAAATGAAATAAAACTCCGAACTTTTTAGATCATTGTTCAGAGTTTTTCTGGAGTTTAAAATATTTCATAGTTGGGTATCTTTTTAAAAAGTCAAATTTGGATGACTTCACTAGCTCCTGTAAGGAAAACTTCTGGATTGGATTTGGTATTGGCAAAAGCACGTCCCATCCAATCAAAATCTTCTGACTAGGAAACAGAACCTAGTAAGAAAAATTAATTTTATAATGATCTATATTCATACATTTGGATTGGAATCATCTATCCTCCCGGAATATTAGTCCGAGGAAAACTTTTTGCTCAGTATTTGTGGTTGGGTGAACTCCTAAGGCTGATGGCACATGCAGATGCAAAAAAAAAAGGCATTTTAAACAAAACATGGCATCCTGTTCCGCCTATGCTTGGGGTCATGATTGTAATGCTGTCCTTGATATTCTATAATCAACTTCCAACTGGAGCTCAGAAAAACTTACTGAAAGTCTTGTCTCTGTTAGAAAATAAATTTACCTTGTTCAAAGCATGATCTGTTAAGAGTTGCAATGTTAAATGTTGGTTAATAGTTGTGCAGTTTTATTTTTTTGAAAAGAGGCACAATTAAACTATTGACTTTGTTTACTCTGTCACCCCTGATCCCTAGCACTTCTATTCAGATGCAGATTCATCAATGTATGCAACATCCTTTGTAATTTAAAATAAAAATTGTGGAGGAAATATCGTCTCGAATCACTGTGTGTGTGGAGTGATAGTGAACAGCATCTGCTAGTTTGATGTGCCCTTGGTCACCTGGGATTTCCAGGAAGTTTCCTTTGGAAGGGATGAGAGGTAGGTAAGGAAATACCTGGTTTTTCCTTCCTCATGCTCACAGCGCTGCTGGGTTGGTGTGGGACCAGCTGGAGAACCGGGATTAGTGCCTGGAGAAAGTGGCTCCCTGCAGTTCCTGTGGAAATGGTCTCTGGCCACAGGGTCCGAGGTCAGGAGGGGAAGGACACAGCACCATGGAAGGAGTTCGTGGGAGAAGCAAAGGGTCATTGCCCTGCCTCGCAGTTGAGGGGTACAGAAGGGGCTTGGTGTTCCCCCACCCAGCTCACAGCCAGTCCCAGTCTCACCTGTCCAGAAACCCAAGAAGGCTCTTGGGTGTAAACCTGGAACTTCTCCAGGGGAATCTTCTGGCTCTGTACAAGTCCCTGACAGGAGGGGGCAGCCGGGGGGTCGGGCTCTGCTCCCAGGGAACAGGGACAGGAGGAGAGGGAACGGCCTCAGGCTGGGCCAGGGGAGGCTCAGGGTGGACAGCAGCAGGAATTTCTGCAT
>VYXC01011223.1:568744-619570 GCA_013397175.1 Platysteira castanea | reverse complement strand
ACCTGGAGATCAAGGCGGCCGTGCAGGTACCGCCGCCAGCCCCGGGACACCCCGGCACGGCCGCGGGGCGAGCCGGGGCCCCGCTGACCGCGCCGTTGTGTTCCAGGATATCCGGGACTGCCCGGGGCCGCTCAGCGCCCTCACGGAGCTCAATGCCGCCGTGAAGGAGAAGTTCCGACACCTCCGCGGCCGCATCCAGGTGAGGGGCCCGGCCGGTGTTGCTGAGGGCACCGAGCTGTGCTCCGGGCCTACCGGCTGTGGTTTAGGGGTCCGGGCTGTGTTTTTGGGGGGTGCCGGCCCGGGGCTGGAGGATCCCGGTTGTAGGTTCCTGCCGGGGTTTGGGGTATTCTGACTGTGTTTTGGAGGATCCCGGCCTTGGGTGTGGGGGCCCCGGCTGTGATTTGGTGAGTCGCAGCCGTGGATTGCGGGTTTGTCAGATAAATCCGCCCCGAATCCGCTCCTCGGCCGGGGCTGGGCTGTGCGAGTTGCGGGTGGTTGATGAGGTTCTGGTGTTTGTGCCCTCCGCCAAAGGACCTGGAGGAGATGGCGAAGGAGCAGGACAAGGAGTCGGAGAAACAAGCCTTGCTGCGGGAGGTGGAGAACCACAAGAAGCAAATGCTCAGGTGGGTCGAGCAGCTGGTGCTGTTCCCAAGTCCCCTGTAACCAGAGAAAGCCTGAGTTTGGTGCAGCGTCTCTCAGTCTGGTGTGGAAGTACAGGCACTGACACGTGTTTTGCCCCAGACCAAGGGGTCAGGGACGGGAAGGGTACAGTTCCCTTCTCCTGTCCTGATTTCCTAACTCTGGTCTGTCACTTTGAGCACTTGAGTTCAAACAAGGTGGCTTGGGAGTCTGTTGTTTGACAGCTGGCACAGTTTTCTTCTTCCCATGCTTCATAAATGCTACACTGAGTGATGTCAAGATAGAATGTTCTTTAGTGTGTATGGTAATACAGAGAAAGTGAGCAGCTGAGAGAGCTGGGGAAGGGGCTCAGCCTGGAGAAAAGGAGGCTCAGGGGGGCCCTGGTGGCTCTGCACAAGTCCCTGACAGGAGGGGGCTCAGGGGGGGTCGGGCTCTGCTCCCAGGGAACAGGGACAGGAGGAGAGGGAACGGCCTCAGGCTGGGCCAGGGGAGGCTCAGGGTGGACAGCAGCAGGAATTTCTGCATGGAAAGGGTGCTCAGGCCTTGGAAGTGCCCAGGGAGGTTTGGAGTGCCCAGCCCTGGGGGTGTTCAGGGAAGGGCTGGAGGCGGCACTCAGTGCTCCGGGCTGGGGACAAGGTGCTCTGGGATGGGGCACAGCTTGGACTCAGTGATCTTGGAAGTATTTTCCAACCCAAAGGATTCCGAGGGTCCTTGCATGTATCAGGGGTGCCCTGTTACAGTGGTGGTTGCTTTGTGAAAATTGTCTATGCTTGCAAAGTGTTACCATCACGTTACAACACTCTGCTCGTGTGATTTCAGCAACCAGGCAGCCTGGAGAAAGGCAAATCTGGCCTGCAAAATTGCTATTGACAACTCTGAGAAAGATCAGCTGCTGCAGGGAAGAGATATCTTAAGACAAAGGTATGGGACTGTCCCACTGTACTGTGGGATTTAAGCAGTGTCTCCTGTATTCACTAATTCTAAATTGAAGTGACATTATATTTTTAAGTTTTCATTATATCTGGAGTGTAGCTTTTCTTTTATGAGTGCATTTCCCTTTTGTGGAGATTTGAACTGTTAAGGATTTTGATAAATTCAGATTTTCTTGGCATTGGCATATCTAAGCAGAAAAGGGGATAAATTAACTTCCATAGCTTTACATATTATCTTTTACAATAATTCCAGGTGGATTCTAAACAAGTGATAGATCATTATCCCAGCTGTTTTCACATGCAGAACTGGATGTAAGTGTGTGCAGGCTGTGTATTGAAAGCAACAGCTGGGATACTCAGGATGTTAAAGTGAGTTTGTGTTGGTGCTCCCATAGCAGCCCGTGGAGTTACACAGTCCTGGGTGAACAAGTGGTGAATTATGAGCCCCTGTGAGATTCTGGGCTGTTGTTTGGGCTCAGGACTTTCATATTTTGTGATTTTTTTTTTATTGTTTAGTGAAGATAATCTGCATTTCTCACGCAGTGAAAACCAGTTGTGTCTTCTGTACACTGGGGAGATGTTTAGTGCCGAGCTCTGTTCTAACCTCCCTATCAGCAGCATTTTCCCAAAGTACCCCAAAAAGTAATTTTATCTCTTCCTGCTTTGCTTTTTTTTTTCCCTTTTCAGGAAGACCACAAAGGAAAGTCTGGCAGAAAGTGCAAGCAACATCACGGAGAGCCTGATGAGCATCAGCAGGATGATGTCCCAGCAGGTGCAGCAGAGCGAGGAGACCGTGCAGACCTTAGGTACAGCTGGAATTTGGGCACGGATGGGGTGATGGAAGCACTTTTGGTCAGTTCTGTCAGCATGGGGAGAGGTGACAAATGTGGAGCAGAGTAGGAGAATGTGCTCCAATGGTGGTTGAAGGCCAGCAGAACTCTTGTAACAGCTGGACATAAACAGGAAATCGTAGTGGAGTTTGTGTTTCTTGGAGTTTCTGTTTCATGGTCATGAGAAGGAAGAGGGCTCAGGATGAGGTTTAGTTTCACACAAGTGCAGTTGTAAAAGCAAGGTTAGCTCACACAGTGCCTAGAGTGTGTTTGGTGTTACTCAGTGCCACTGTCCTGGCATGGATTTGGGAATGGCAGAGGAAACAAAAGCATGGATACAAGTCCCTTTGCAGAGGAAGGAGTGTCTGGAAAGCTGCTTCCAGCCAGGCTCCAGCTGGGATGGCTGAGACACTGAGATCAAGTGCCTTGAACCTGAGGTCACTTGCTCTGTCAGCAGTGCATCAGGGACTGTGAAACCAGGATTTCACCCAGTTCCTTGGCTTCTACTCCTAGAACAATAAATCAAGTGACCTGTCAGAACTGGTGATTCATGGAGCATTTAGAAGTTGCTGCCTGGGCCTCTTCCTAGCTGTGCTTTTGGGCAGGAGAGGGAGCTTTAAAGACAAGGATAAATAACCCAAGTTAGCCCTCCTTGCCTTCTGCCCCATCTGAGGGTGGCAGCTGGGCACAGTTTGTTGCTGCAGAAGTAGCATGTTCCTTCTCCCATTAAAAAGACAGTTTGGCAGGCACTTTTTCACCCTGTTTCTGAATGAACAGCACTTGGAATTCATCAAGGGAAAAACTACCAAAGGTCACTTAAAAAACCCAGCCGCAAATTCTGAGTTAGTAGTGGGAATTCCTGTTTTCTGAGCAAGTCCTTGTCTAGGATGCAAGGAATGTTTGAGGCTGTGGAGCAGGGAAGTTCTGCTTTGTCATTAACTCTGGGAAACAAGTTTTCTGTTCTCACTTGGATCCAAATGCCTCTTGAAATGGGATGGGACAAAATGTTTTGCAAAATATTACAGACCTGTTTCTACTCTGGGTTTTTTTGTGAACCAGACAATGCTGGATTTGACCTTTCTGTGAAAAACCAGGGCAGTGCAGGGTGATGCACTGTCCTACAGGCTGTGCTTTCTGTAAAGCAGGAACAAGGGGATTCCAGGGCTTTTGCTTTCATTTAGCAGTTTGGAAGGAGCAAGGCTGAGAAGTTTGGGGCATGTGTTTATTTTCTCACAAAGAAACAACTTGAGACTAATCCACACAATTCTAGTTGTCCCTTCTCATTTTTATTAGGCAAAAAATTGCTATGTGTGTCAAAAATTACTATTAAAAACTGTCTGAGCTGAAAAATTCTGCAAGCCCATTTGAGTCACACTGATTTACTGCTGGGGCTTGGGGAAGCAGTTTTAGTGGTGCAGTTAATATATTCAAATATTGCCCTGTCCTGCTGCTGCTGGTGACTTCTCTCTCTAGCACCATTCCTATGCCACCCTGCTTCCAGCAGCGCAGACTGATAAAGCTGAACTAGATTTGACCTGCAAACCCCAAAATTCAAAATCCAGGAACTTAAGTAGGATCTTTAAGCTTTTCAGTGCTCTTATTTTGCTTTGCAGTTCTCCTCAGCACAGCAGCTCCCCTGAGCTGTGAGAACTCCCTGTGTCTGTCTCACCCACAACTCAGCCTGACCCAGAAGGATCCCTCGGGCTCTCTCTGTGTTGCCAAGTATCTCATCCTTACACACTTTGCTGTGTATTTTTGGAGCACAACCAGCTGATGTAAATTTTTTTTTGTTCCCCTTTAATTTCAGCCAATTCTTCCCGAACCATCCTGGAAGCAAATGAGGAGTTCAAGTCCATGTCTGGGACGATCCAGCTGGGCAGGAAGCTGATCACCAAGTACAACCGCCGGGAGCTGACGGACAAGCTGCTCATCTTCCTGGCCCTCGCCCTCTTCCTGGCCACAGTGCTCTATATCCTGAAAAAGAGACTCTTCCCGTTTTTGTAAAATTCCAACAATCACTGAACTATTAAAAAAAATAATCAGAAGGAGATGGTTGATAACGGTGGGGCTTTTAAATGAAATAATAAAGGGATGCTGCAATAGCTGGAGGAGCATCAGAGCAGGCAGGAATTCGTGCTGTCCCCACGGAGCTTGTGACCTGCCTCAGAAGAGCTTAACAGATCATGCTGTGGAAAGAAGAAATGCCAATTTGCCTGTGGCTTTGGGGAATCAAACACTTGAGGGACTGGGCACTCGAAGGTGCCAGTCTGAACTTTCAACCTCTCACTGGTTTTTTGCCGAGAAATTAAGTTTTGTCCTTGGCTTGGACTGGAAACTGCTCTGCCATCTGTGTGTAAGATGCTGGGAGTAAGAGGAAGGATGGAAGAGAAAAACTCACACATTCCATTAATAAAATATTTATTGTATTCGTGTCAACAGAGTTTTGTTTAAAAACAAAGTCTGATGGCTTGAAAGAGCCTTTCAGTGTAAAAATTCTGCTTTTTCTTTAGCAGCAGTGGTTGCTAATGGATTGTTTTTCCTGCCTCTGTCCCTCTGGCCTTGGGAGGGCTCTGAGCAAAGCAAAAATGGGAACCACATTTGTTACCCTTAATTCACACAATAGATGTGAGAACTACCTTGGCAATCTGTTAAAATCCAAAGCCTTTTTCCTCCTTTCCTTTATATCATTTCACTTCATGCTTTATGTTTGCAAAATTACTGCCAAATTGGGCATTTGAAACTTGGGGGGTTTTGCTCCTGTTTTGTGGCCCCGGAACAGGCAGACTGGACAGAGTGGATGTGGTTTTCCATGTTGTTTATTCCTTGTATTTCAGGGCAGTTCTTCCTCACAGCCTTTCCCAAGAATGAAATAAATTGACAATGTGCACATTCTGCGTTTGAATAAGAGAAAATTACTCTGCTTCAAAAATCCAGTCTTTTTGTAAATAAACCTACCTGCCTAAACTGTCAGTTTGCAGTTGTTAGAGACAGAGGAATTAGGGAAAAAACAGCAAGGACAGCTGGACTTTTTGGGAGAAGGGAAGAGTAGGAATTCCAGGCTGCAACAGGTTGCTCTGCAGCACTTGGTGCTCGAATCATTTCCTTTCACAGGCAGCCAGGAATTATCCAGGCTCCTGATGGGCCACAGACCTGGAAGGAAATAATCAGTGGAGACAGCGAGATAAATGTTATTTCTCTTCGGGGTGAGGAAGGTGATTTGGTGCAGCAGCTCAAGCGGTGCCTCAGTGGGTGGGTGATGGAGCAGAGCGCAGCTGGCGGTGGTTCCCTGGATCCCTCCTGGCACGGCGGGATGCCCAAATCAGCCCTGACAGTGCCCACCTGGGGCTGGCTGGGTGGTGCTCAAATATCCTCCCTCCACTCTCCTGCTCCTCGCCCACAGACCCTGCTCCTGCTCCAAAGGTGGGACTCGATTTCTCATTTTTTGGATAAGTGAGTGAGAGCAGTGCTGTGGGAAGAGGAGGTGCTTGTGCCCGGCTTTTTGCTGTCTGATCCAGGGAACGTGGGAAGTTGTGCCTGGGCAATTTTTCTGTGTCTGCAGAGGGTTTGTGTTTGCACTCAGGATGTCGTGTCTCGGGTTCCTGCTGCTGTGTGCCTGAGGTTGTGTTGTGAAGGGTAAGAAATGGTATCGTGCTGGTTTTCTTGAAAGGGAGTAGCATTTTCTTAGGTATCTGCCCCGACAAGTGCAGCAGAGCCATCGGGGATGGTGAGAAGGGGAGGGCCTCTGCAATTTTGGGCTTGAGCGTGACCTGGAGGGCCAAGAGCTGGAGCCCTTCTGAGACCAGGGAGTCCAGAACTGCAGGAGCAGAAGTGTTCGGGAAGGAGGAAAGAAAGAGGGCGCTGGAGAAATGTCCAGGGCTGTGCTGGAGGGCTCGTACCCACGTGAAAGCACCAGGAGTGCTCCTGTTACTTGGGCCAGCCCTCCCCAAAAGGCAGCAGGTGCCAGATGTGCTCCCTACAAATGGAGGGGGAATTTACTGTCACAGAACAGTTGCAGTAAAAGTATTTTTCCTTTGAAGAACAACACTCCTTTAAAACAAGCAGTGAGGAACCACAAAGGGCTAAATCTGGCCGTGGAGTTCAGGGGCTGAGTCAGGCAGCTGGCAGCAATCAAGCAGCTGTGGGCTAATGAACTCCTGCTCATTAGCTGAGCGGTGGTTCATTAACTGTGTCCTGCAGGCAAAGGGGGCTGCAGCCACTGCAGGGGCTGTGGGTGCTTGGCTGTGCAGCTGGAGCCACTTAGGGATGAGGACGGGGCAGCTCTGATGCCTCAGCACATTTGGAGGTTTAGAAGTTCCAGGTTTGTGGTGTCTGTAAGGTCCTGCTTGTGGAGTCCAACCCCCTGAGAGCAATTTGCTTTTTCTGAGCACCTGTGGCAGAAGGGGAAAACGCCTGGAAGTTGCCCCTTGGAGTGTCAGGGGCCGGGCAGTGCTGTTGGATTTTTGGCTGTGATGGGTTGTGGATGTAGGTCCAGTCCTGGTCTCCATTCCCACTTGGCCGTGGTGGAAAGCCTGTGGGCAGGAGCAGGTGCCTGCCAGGTGCCCATTACATCCCTGACACCACCAGCATGAGGGTCACTCCCAGAGCATTCAGTTAGGTCTGTGTTTCCTTGGAAAGTTGCCTTTTAGTGGTTGCAATAAACGTGGACATGAGGAGACCTGGAAATTTGGCATATGCTGGAACTCTGCTGAGGGAGACTGACTTGATTTGACTCACAATTATTTTATTACTGATTGTGATCAAATACAGAAATATTACAGGATAATTCTGGGAAAACAAATGAAGAGGATAATATTATTTCTTCCCTCCTTCCCTCCAAGAATCATGGGGAAATGAAGTTTGTATTTGAGGTCGTGCTTTTGAAATGCTTTCCACATAACTGACTTTACCAAAATGGAAAGGTGAATTCACAGCTTGGAGGTTTCTAAAAATGTCTCTGCCAAATGTGCGTGGCTGCTATCACATGCCAAGTGGCCCAGAGCAAGCCAGGCAAGTCAGCCTGGAATCTTTGGGGGCTGAGAATATCCAGGGGACACGTGCATGCTTGTCTGCAAATATGTGGGGCTCTCCTCTGGAAAAAGGGGGGGGGATGGAAATCAGTTT
This sequence comes from Platysteira castanea, assembly GCA_013397175.1. NCBI lineage: Eukaryota > Metazoa > Chordata > Aves > Passeriformes > Platysteira > Platysteira castanea. The sequence goes on along the minus strand of VYXC01011223.1, from coordinate 612,048 downwards.
GGTGTTGCTTCACCTCCCTGTTTGTAATGATGTGATTCTCACAGAAGGGAATCTGAAGCTAATTTTTTCCCCAGATGTGGTGTCTGGGTGATTGTACATTGCTGCAGAGCCCCTTCTGTCCCTGGTGCCTGAGTGCTCGTTGTGTTCCTGTCCCACAGAGGTGAGAAGTGTTCTCCAAACAGGCTGCAGGTGCTTTGTGCCACAACCCAATGCCAAATCCAGGGGCTCTTAAATCATCCTGCTGCTATCGAAAGCTGTTTGTGCTCTTGTTCAGGCTGAGGCTTTGAATAAATACAAGTTTCTTATTATCTGCTTGCTTATATAAAATGATACAAACTCTGCCAGGGAATGGCAGTTCCACTGAGCTGAGGTTTGGTTTTCTCGCAGGAAGCCGTGATAGAGACTCTGTGCCAGTTTCTTTGGGTGATGGATTGAGAGGTGGTGGTTCACTGTAACTGTGCCTTGAGGTTTCGATCCTCTCCCATACAAAGAGAGCTGCAGTCTGAGGAAGGGGCTGGGTTCTTTATTAATTGAATTTGGTTTAGGCCCTGGCCCTTCATGTGGTGTCCAGGAGAGCTCCACTCATGTTAGGAAGTCCAAGTGTTGCCTTGGCCACTAAAATGCTGAGTGAATCGTGAGGCTCCTGCAGCCTTGCAAAGCCACTAAAAATAGTTGGGCTGGAGTTGTTTGGCTCAGCCGGGCAGAGCCTGGTGCTGATGACACCAAGACTGTGTTGTTTACTTCTATTTTCTGAACAGTTGGACTTGGTGATTCTTGTGGGCCCCTTCCAGCTCAGAATATTCTGTGACTCTGAGCAGAGAAGCAAACCTGGTGAAGGTCATCCAGACACTGCTCCAAGATCCATCTGGCCCTTTTGGGCTCTGCCCTGGCTGTTCCGGGGGACAATGATCCCCGCTCCCACGAGCGTGCAGGCTGCTCTGACACCTTGCCGTGCCTCAGACCGCTTCCACTCGGGCTTCCTTTTATTTTTAACCTGGCAGCGCGGGGCCGATCCGATGTTATCGCTGCCGACCTTCGCCTCCCGCTGCGGCATCAGAGCCGCATCCCGCATCCCGCTTATCCGGCGGGGCCGGGGCTGGGCCGGGGCGCTGCGGAGGCTCTGCCCCGCGCTGGGTGTCGGTGCCGGCATGAAAGGAAAATGCCACTCGGCTGCTCTGAGCCTGGCCCGGCGATAAGGCCGCGTGTGTCCCTCGGGGCCCGCGATAAGCGCCCAAAGGGCAGGCGGGGAGAGCGGCTCCGCGGGCATCAGCGCACACCCGGCCCTATAGATAGAACCGCGTATATATAGAACCACATGAAAGCTTTTTTGCTTTCTTCTTTTCAACAGCGGCAGGGCTGAGTGGCACATCCAGGGACGCTTTGGGACCTGACCCCGCCGGGGTCTGGGCTCGTTGTCCCCGCGAGTTCTTCAGTTCGCGTCGGCCCGAGGGGATGGGGATGCGAAACCCAAACCCAGAGCGATGTTTTGTCGCCCTGATAAAGCCTCAAAGAGCGGGCAGGGCCGGCGCGGTGTCCCTTTATCTTCAAAATGGACAGCGGGACAAAATTTTCCTGTTTGGGTTATTGGCTTTTCGTAGGTGTCACCCAAGCTCTGAGCAGTTTTTGCCGCTGCTGATGGGCGATAACTCTGTCAGAGGCATCTGGGTGCTGACATTATGGCCAGGCAGCCTGAAAGGAAGATAAGATTTTTCTATATTGAGTAAGTCTATTGATCCGGTCGGCCTCCTGTCCTGTGTCTGATGATAACTTGATGTTTCCAAGAGAAACAAGCCTCCCCTTGCTCAGTATATTGAGATATTGTAATTTTTTTTATATATATACCACATATAACTTTATAACTTGCTGTTTCCAACATAAGCAAGCCCTCCCATGTTCCATATATATATCTTGTGTTATATGTATATCAATGCTGTGTATTTTGGATTAAATAATGAAGGATTCCTTTCTCAGTCACGTTCTTAAAAGATGCTGCTTTTGCTGCTTCTCATTTAGATATGAAATTGCAAATGCTGGTAGGAATCATCAGGTTATTCCCATTTGTTTGACTGTCAGAGATGATGTTTGAAAGTAGCTACAGCAAAAATGAAAATAGCTGAATGCCAGTGGCTCCTGGCTTTCACTGACTGGCTTGTGCCAGTAATCTGCTTATTGAAAACCAACCAATAAGGAATAAATTTTTAAAAAACTGAGGGAAAAGAAAACCAAAATAACCGTTCTCTTTATTTGCAGATCTGTTTAAAATAGTTTTGTCTTTGGTAATTGCAGGCTACGACCCAAACTTTGTTCCTGGTCTTTCACAGACTTAATGTTAAATAACTTTTTAGATATTAAATAAGGTAATGTCCATGCTGAAAGAGAACACGTGAGAATTTACGTTCTCGTTCATGCAAGTTAATTAATTATTTTGAAGATGTGGGTGCATATTTAGATTTGCAGATCTCAACAAGAGCTTCCTGGTCTTATCACCTTGTGACAAAGATGTGTCTGGCAGAGGATTCCAGAAGAGATAGCGAGGAAATGCCAGCTGGGAAAGCCTCACTCCTGCAACAACAGGCAGTAAATATAGAAGGAGGAAAAACTTTTATGCTCAGTATTAACCTGCAGATGAACACTTTGCTTCTGTCCCATTCAGGGAATGGCAGCAGAGCTATTTTGGTGGATTAAAGCCAGGAGATAGCAGCAGCTCTTTCTGCCCTCGCCCGGGGCACTGAATCAGTGACTTTGTAGCAATAAGCACCCATGTGTTGTTAATTCACGTATCTTAACCTCATTCCTGGGAGGTTCCTCGTCCCTGACCCCACGGGAGAAGTTCCTGTGGGCGAGCAGAGCCCGGGGTCCCTCGGAACGCGCCCATCAGCCCCAGACACTGCTGGTGACAAATGACATTTTCTCTGCCTTTGTACTCCGCGGCGCAAGATGTGACGTTTACATCCAAGATCAATTATTTTTAACTGAAGGGTGATAGCCCTGCGTCTAAATTATCTCAGGGCTTAATTCACATCAGTTAAAGCTTTTCAAAGGCTTATTAAAATTCCTTAAGTGTGTCCAGCTTATCAGCAGTTGAGTGTCGATGGCATTATACAAATGCTGCTATTGGAAATGACTGTTTGGCCATTTATTCTCATATATATATATTGTGCCTGGGACTATTAATACTACTTAGTACTTACATGATTCCTTTCATCTGGTGATCCCAAGGCATTGCCCAGGGAGGCAAGGGCTGCTCTCCCCCTCCTAAATATGGGAAAACTGTCACGTCCAGCAGTTGTGTCTCAGGCTTGGATTTAATGTTTTCCTCTGAATCCTGCCAGCCTTGGCTCTGTCTGAGCTGTCAGATTTTAACAGGATTTCGTTTATTTGTGCTGCTGCTGCACCTGAACCTTGTCAGGTGTGGGCAAACGCAGGGCAGCAGGGCTACTCCTCTGCCAAGGCACCTGTGGTGCTGGGAGATGTATGGATCGATGTGTAAATCCATCTAAACTGGCAGCAGGAAGGAGGAGATCCTGAGCAGAGCAGAAACCGGTTCAGCAACCCCTGTTATGGAGCAAAGGAAAGTTTGAGAGCAGCGTGGAAGGGTTTTTGGAGGGGACGAGGCTTTGTCACTCTGAGTGTCCCCGTGCTGGCAGGAAATCTGGGAAAATCTGAGCACGGAGCTGGCATTGCCACTACCAGGAGGAAAGGGGCAGGGCAGTCCCTGAGGAGCTGTGGGTGCCACTTGCTCCATGTTGCTGTGCCAGTCCCTGGCGGTGGTGAGGGAGGAAAAATCCTGGTTTTAGCATGAAGGTGCTGCCTGTCCTGGCATCCCAGACAGCTGCGGGAGGCTGGGATGGGGTTGTTGATGTGGTGAATATCCAGCCAGAAACCCTTGGGATTGGTTTGCAAGTGCGCTTTCCTTTTTTTCCTTCTTTTTTTCTTTTTTTTTCCCCCTGCAGTTTAACCCATTTCAGGCAGTGGTGGGAGTTTGGGTTTTATTGTCGTTTGTATTTACCCCACAGTGAGGTTCTGGCTGGAGAAGCGTTTTGAGGAGCTGATCATTTGTTGCAGAAGCCACTAGGTAGCACTGTGAAATAAAGTTCTGCTGCCCTGAACAAAGACCCGCCAGTCCCGGCGTGGCTGGGCTCAGCCCGGAATAAAGGCAGCGAGGGTGGGTTTAAAACTTCCTCCAGTCTCGGGTTCGCAGCCAGGTGTGGGAGAAATGAAGCTGTCAGGGGAGGTTTAGACTGGATTTTAGGAAAGGGTTCTTTACCCCCAGTGCCTGACCAGCCTCTGGGGGAAGAACCTTTTCCTAAAATTCAGCCTAACCCTCCCCTGACACAGCTCCAGCCGTTCCCTTGGGTCCCCTCACTTTTTACCAGAGAGAAAATGCAAGACACTGATTTAATCTTGATTTAATCAGTTAAAGGGTTGTTTTTCCAAAGGAATAGAGTCAGGTATAAATTTGATTTTGATCATTAACTATTTTTCATTAAAACGACTTCAGTCTTTGGTTTATTAATCCCCCAAAATTACTCCAATCAATTCACTTGCCAGGTTTATTTTGTAACTTCTGGGCTTCAGCAAGTTAGCAGGTTCTCTTTGTGGATTTTACCCCGGTTTGGTGTAAAACATCCAAACTGGAGAGCACCCCGTGCCCATTTCTGTCCCAATTCCCAGCAGCCAACTGCAACGTGTGTTCCTGCAGCAGCCCCGTATCGCTGCTTTTTAAAATTAGCCCTGGCTTTGGCTGCTGCAGGGAGAGGAGATGTGATAAAGGGATTGAGCATCACGCTCTGCCAGAGCTGCTGGGCTTAAATCACCCAGTTACAGGAACCCCAGGCTGCTGCTGCTGGAAAGATCTGCCTGGTCCCTGGCTCCAGGGGTCACGGGGGGTGTGTTGGTCACTGTCAAATGCTTTGGGGAACTTCAGCGCTGCCTGAGGAGCTGGAAGTTCAGAGGAGGGGATTCTTTTTCTGTATCTGCTGTGGCTGTACCTGATACAGGGGGCTTTTTATCTGCAAAATCAAAGAATGGGACGAGATGGTCTTTGTAGGTCCCTTCCAACGGAGTTATCCTAGTCTAAAATTATTCTAGAAGGACATGGAACTGTTGGAGCAAGTCCAGAGGAGGCCACGAGGTTGATAAAGCACCTTCCCTTTGGGGACAGACTGGGAGAGCTGGGAATGTTCAGCCTGGAGAGGAGAAGGGTGTGTGGAGACCCCACAGCCCCTGCCAGGATCGGAAGGGAGGAAGGAGAGGGATTCTGCATCAGGAACTGGAGTGACAGGACAAGAAGGAATGGGTTCAAATTGAAAGAGGGGAAATGCAGGTCAGATATGGGGAAGGAATTGTTCCCTGTGAGGGTGGGCAGGCCCTGGCACAGGGTGCCCAGAGAAGCTGTGGCTGCTCCAACCCTGGAAGTGCCCAAGGCCAGGCTGGATGGAGCTTGGCGCACCCTGGGACAGTGGAAGGTGTCCCTGCCCATGGCAGGGATGGGATGGGATGACATTTAAGATCCCTTCCCACCCAAACCATTCTGGGATTGTGCACAAAAGCCATTTTTCTGTGGGTATAATTCCCCACCACCACGGAAATGCCTGGAGAGTGCTGACCAGAAAGGACAAAGTGCCTCTGCTAAGGCTGTCTCCAGTCCTGGGCCAGCCAGAACCATCCCAGCTTGAGCTAAAACAAAAGAGCTTCTTTTGCCCTGACAAGGGCCTGAATTGCTGATGTTTTCACCTTTTTGTTGGTTTGGCCACCCTGGCTCAGAGCAAACCAAGGTTGTGGCCTCACCTGCTGCTCCGAGGGTGTCTGTTAACACTTGCTGGGCGGCTGCTTTCCTTCATCTGGCTCCTTCTGCAGCATCTGCAAGCGAGTTATGTGGCATTTTCATCCCCCTGAGGATTTATGGTGACCTCCCAGGGACCTTAATCAGAGGATCAATACGTTCCTAACACCTGTAGATCAACATAAACTTGACCCTTGGTCTTGACAGATCCATCACCTCAGTGCCCTTCCTGTAACGCATCCCTGGGGTGGGAGGAGGTTTGGAGGGAGGAAGCAGCACTGGTGGCACAGCAGAGCCCCTCCATCCCAAGGTCAAATGTCAAAATGATAAAGGAAGGTGGTACCCAGGCAGAAAATCACCTTCCCACTGAGGGAGGAAGCTCAAGGAAGGTCCCTCCAGATGTCTGGGGTCCAGCCAGGTCCCTGCAGGACCAGAGTCTCGCCCTGGAGGTGATGCTGGAGTGGAGGAAAAGCTCTGTGAAACTCCACATGCCGTGGAAGAGCTGTTCCCTCCTCGGGGTTTGTGATAAGGAGGGATCTGCTGCTTTAAAAAGCTGCTGCTCGTGCTCATCCTATCTTTAGCTCAGGGCAGCAAAAGCCTTTTCTCTTTTGAGAAGTCAGTTCCTCTCTCTGCTAAGGCTTTCCCTCCCTCGCCCCCCACCCCACCCATTTTTCCATCCAGGCACTCCAGAGCAGGGATTTCTGTCTTTGCAGCATTTCCAGGTGATGCAGGATCCTTGTTCCTCACCCGAATTCTCTGCCCCTGTAATGTTTTTCTGAGAGAAAAAACCATCTCAGGATTTCACAAATGAATGTCAGAGCTACAATTTAAATTGGCTTCTCAGTTTCAAGACCCCAAAACTCTTGAGTTTACCCAAAAAAACCCCAAAGCAACAAGCAGTGGATGCTGCAGCAATGACAAGCACTCTGCAGAGCTGGATTTTTCCCTGACTGATTTTTATTTAAGGTTTCTTTTCCCCAAGAATTTTTCCACATAGTGTTGGTGACCCAAAGAGAAAAAAAAATCCAAAGTCATCAATTCTGTATTTAAGGAAAAATTAAAAATACAGATTGATGACCTGAGGCCTACATGGTTTCTCTCAGCTGATTTTGAATCTCCTCTACTTTCATGCCCCTCAGAAGTGAATAGAGTGGTATCTTGGTTGATAAAACAGGAATTATCTCAAAGAAGACTTTTTGAAAGCGTTTGGCTAATGGATTTTGAAGGCACACACCAAAATCTGCAAAATTTGTGGTGTTATCTTAGTAACAAGATGGTGAAAGTGGGAACTAATTGCTTAAATGGCCTCTGCATTCCCTGAGCTCCACTCCTGCCTTTTACCTGAGCTCTGTTCCTCTTTCCAGGCGTTTCATTTCCCTGGGGTGTGAAATGCTGGTCCCAGGAGCTCGCAGGGGTGGTGGTGCTCAGATAAATAACTTTGTGTGCTTGTGTGGGGCTTAGAAAATCAGAACTGAGGGAGTGTGGCCAGGAAATACTGACAAACAGGACCCAAGCCAGGTCCTTGGTGGCTGCAGTGTGGGATGCTGGTGGTGCCCTGCTGATCCCCAGCCCAAGGTTCTGCCCCACGGGAGGATTTTGGGTGGGTGTCATCTGCACAGGGGCTGCCAAAATCCATCCATCATCTCCTGCTGTGACCTCGCACCACCTGCCTGTCCCCTGCAAGGCCAGCAATTAAAACCTGGGGTAATGAAGGCAGCAGGACATGAAAGGGCTCTGCAGGGGCTGATCAAAGGGGCAGAGCACGGCGCTCTCACAGCCGGAATGCTGAGGCCAACAGGACTGGGAATGTGGTCAGGAAAGCAAGAAAATTGAAGGGGATATTTAGAAATTAACCTAGAAATGCCCCTGTTGTTCCCATGTGCTGCGTGGGGGGGGATTATCTCATGTGCTCTTACTTTTGGGGTTTTTGGTGGGGGAAAATACTGAGTGTTTATACTGACTTTGTTACACAAGAAATAATCTTTGTGTGCACAGAAATAAAATGCTGTAGATAATGCTCCCACTGAGGACTCGAGTGGGGAAATTTGATTTCCAGTTTGAATGCCTCATCGTGTTAGAAATGATTTAGGTTTCAGTTCTCAAGGTGAAATATTGGTGTCTCACCTGGAAAATGGTCACCTCTCGGAGAAGCCAGTAACCAGCAGCTCTCACTGATTTATTTTTTGTTATTAATCATTCTCTGTGTGCATCTAAAAGGAGAATTTTTGATCCCAAATAGACACACTGGATGCCTGTGAGTGCTGGATGGGAGATAGGGCAGAACATCTTTTTTTATGGCTGCAATTACCTTTTCATTTCTTCAGAATTAGGGTTAAGTAAAGCAGGTTTTTTTGGTCATTGCTTGGAAAGGGCTGTTCCTACAGAGAGCAGTGAGCACCCTGCATTCTGAGCAGGGCTGTGTTTGTGGCCTCAGGATGGGGACTCCTGCAATCCCCACGGATGCACGGCCTGTGGATCATTTCCTGGGCATGGAATTGGCTGGTGTAACTCAAATAAAACCCAGAACGAATACAAAAACACCTCTAACCCTCCCAACCAGCAATAAAATAAATAGCAGGAGGGTGCCAGAAGCGAGGCCGAGTGTCAGCGTGGCCGCCTGCTCCCCCTGAGCCCTCTCCGTGTCCCTGTGGAATCCCCAGTGGGATTAATCACGTCTGTAAAGTGAAGTGTGGGTAATTGCAGGGTGGGTCTGGGCCTGGCTCTGAGCATGTGAGGAGAGAGGGAAGCAGCACGTGAAACCTGGAGTCAGGCGAGATTCAAATCTTCCTCCTTTGAAACAGCATAAATCATCTCCTTAATATCATTAGATTTGAGGTCAAGGCAGTAGGTTTTCAGTCTCAACTTCTGGTGCTTAAAAATGTGAGAAACTTTTTTATTTGAGCTTGAATTTTTGGGTTTTTGTGGCCTGTTTGTGAACAGCTCCTCTTGCTGCCAGTCAGCACTGCCCGTGTCTGGGTGCTGCTCCTCCACTTGTCTTCTTTTCTTCTGCCCAGATAATAAGGAATACAAAAACCTCCTGGGCCGGGGAGATGGGGTTTGGGGGCAGTTTCTAGGAGTCAGTATTGTGACTTACTCCGAGCTCATGCTGGAGGAAAATGCAATCTATTTAGGAAATGTCTGCTGTGCTAAAATAAACTCCGGTGTATTCTTGTGGTAGCAGAGAGCACCAAATCCTGCTGCAAATGCACAGAAAATGTTTGAGAGCAGGTGTTTTGAACTGTGGAAGTTAATAACTTCTTCAACAACCAGATTTGTTGGTTCTAGGACTAAAACTCAAAAATGCCTTTCTATATTCTGTTTGTTTCTTACTAACTAGTTTTTAGAGCCGTTCACAGAAATTGAAATGCTTGACAAATTTGCTGTTCTTTTCCTATTTGATCCTGTTAACTCCTGACCTTGCCCACTCCACAGCAGAGTCATTCATGCCTTCAGCTCACCCATCTCCACACGTAATAATTTAGCTCCAGGATGTCTCCCCAAGACCAATTAATCTTAACCAACCCTAAGAAATAAAATTATTTTGGCCACTGAGAGATTTGTTCCCATTTACAAGGATTTTTTTTTTTCTTTTGGATAACTTATTTTTCCAGCCCTCCAAACTGAGCAGGCATTGACAGAACTCTGCAGGTTGTGTTGGAGAACCCCTGGACTGCTCACAGTGGGCAGGACTGAGCTGAGCCTGCTGCAAACACGATGCCCCTCTCTAATGGGGTTGGGAAAAGTGCCCAATCTCCTGGCTTAGACCTGTGGTTTAGCCATTTGACCGTGATTCTTTGCTGACACACACAAAAAATGTTATTTTAAGCCGGGATGACTTAAGAGATGTGTTAGAGCTTCAGTGGGGTCAATGCTCCAACTGCTCACGTGCAGACCTGGTTTAAAAATGCTCTGCTCTTCTAAATGTGGATTTCTCTCCCTGGCTGCTCAGTTTCTGGGAAAGAGTTTATTTTCCGTCTCATCATATTCACCCAGGCTCCATTGAAGTAATTTAAATTTCATTTGAAGTTCCAATAGCTCCTTCATGCAAAGGCAGAGGAACTCACCTGGTTTTGCTCACCTCAGCAGCCCATCAGCTCTAGCACCAGTCTGGGGCCAGTCTGTGCAGGACTGCAGTGGGAAACGTGGCTGATGGGCTGCTCGGGATGATCTCTAAATGGGTCTTTTTTGCTGCATGAAGCGCAGGAGTGGCGGGGTTTAAAATGACTGCAGGAGACAGGTAGAGATCTTGGAGTAATGCGTTTTGTGTCACTGCGCTCAGCCTTGATGGATGAACTTTCACAAATGCACTGCCAGCGCTTGAAATGCCGGGAGAAATCTCTGCTTCCCTCCCTGCGCAAAATCTAGCCTTAATTTCGTGGTTTGGGCAATAACAAACCACCCAGGAACGAAAACTCAGACTCCAGCCTGAAAGCCCATCCCTTTCTCGCTTTGGAGTGGCGTTTTAAGGTGTTGATTCTTCTTAATAATCCCCATTAACAAGAAATCACTTACTGCTGATACTGATCTAAACCGATGTCAGTGAGATGAATTAGGAGCGGGGGCTGGCGAGAGAGGGTTGTTGATCTGTTGTTTTCCTGCCGAGCTTCTCAGGAACATTGAAACACTTAATTCCTGCCAGGACCGTATCTTGTTTTCGGGCTCCAGAGAATAACTTCCGATGTGAAGACTCCTTGGACTTAAGGAATAAAATTCTGGCGCTTTAGGAACTGCAGGGGTGTTATTTGGGAAAAACAATTACTTCAGTTCCTAGAAAACGGCGAAAGGCGAGGGATTTGGTATCAGTCCCTCACAGCTGACAACTTCTTCCTGTACAAATTGTGTGAATTCCCAAGAGTTTGGCTCAACTTGCCATGTGCAGTTTGCCTCAAGCATGAGCTGCTCTCGCCCTGTCACCTTCAGGTGGAGCTGGATCACTGAATTCTCAAAAAAAAAAAGCTGGGCTTGAACTGAGCAGTGAACGCCAGTGCCAGGCTGCGTAATCCCCAAAAAATCTGAGGGAAGAGCGAGATCAAATCCAAGTGCAAATCTTATTAAAAGCTTTTTCCCTACACCCCTCAGCATGCCCCCGGGCACTGGGAGGATCTCTGATTTCAGGTTCCCTGGGAAAACGCCAGGATCCTGCGCTTCCCTCTGGAAGAACCTTTCCTAAGCACAGGCTCTTCGTGCCGCTCTAGAGATGGGAAACACTTCAGGCTCAGGCAGGAACAGGTCAGATTTGATGCGTGCAGTTTTTCTGAGCCTTTGAGAGGGCTGGGCTCAGGGGAGCACAGCCCCGGTGCCTTTGGAAGTCCTGGGGGGACCTTTTGCCCCTGCCTGACCCTGCGGGCTGAGCTGCAGCTGGAAATGCTGAGCTGGAGAGCAGGAATAGGAGCAGTGGGGTGAACCCAGGGAGCCCCTCTTGGCCAGTATCGGTGTGCTGGGGGTTAATTCCTGCTGCGTCTCCCTTGCACTTCCCATTAATCCGGCTAATGGAAGGTTTTTAACCGCGGCTGCTGGTGCCCCTGCCTGCGCTGCCTGCCCGGCCTCAGCCAGCTGTGCTCGTGTCCTCTGCCTAAATCACTTTCTGAACCGGCTCCAAGGCTCCGGCTGCTGTTCCAAGCCCCCGTCTTATCCTGCCCTGCATCTGCTCGTGATGCAATTCCCGCAGGAACGGGGAAGCTTGGGGAGGAGGGGAGTGAGTGAGCAGGAGCTGTAGGACATTCATCCCTGCTGAGAACCAGCACAGTCCTGGAACTGGACCCAAAGCTGATGCTCAGAACAGCCACTGCAGGGAAAATCCCATGGACAGTCAGATTTCTTGATAGCTGTAGCTCTGAGATACTTTGGGAGAAAAATAAACACGTTTGAAGAAAATAAGGAGTCTGAGGAAGGAAAGGATGTTGAGGATATGTGGAGAAGGGTTCTGTGTTGATGTGGGGAGTTATTTTTTCCTGTGGCTTTTCCTGAATTTCACTGCTGTCTATCTTGTTTGTCCACTTAATGAAGGGCCCTGCTCGGGGCCAGTTTGTGAAAGTTCAAGTTCTAGCTAAATCTTAGTGCCTTCTCCCATGTTAACTCAGGACTTGTCCTTCTTCTGAGGGCTCCCTGTGTGCTCTGACCGTGGCCAAGCCCTGCAGTGGTGACACCGGGTGCCTGGAGTGGGGTGGCACCACTGGGACTGTTTGACAGCTCAGGCAAACTGTGGCCCCAAACTGTGACTCCCCCCCACCACTCATCAGTTTAAACCCAGCTTTCTCCTGCTCCCCTCCGTTCTCTTTTCCTGGAGTTCTTGAGAAGGTGGATGCCTTTGGCTCTCTCCAGGCAGGACGTTTCCTGGCTGATCTGCTGCTGCTCTCCCACCTGGATCCTGTGTCCTCCTAAGGCAAAGCCTGTGTGGGAAGATGGCAAAGCCATCACAGAGCCTTGGAGATGGTTCCGAGTGAGGGGAAAGTTGCTTTTGCTTCTCTCTGGCCTGCACAGGTGAGGGGTGGCCCTGCTTCAGGCTGGCAGGCTCTGGTCCCCTTTGTCAGAGACCCCATGTCCCTCTGGCTCTGGGGTGAGCACCCCGAGGCAGATTCTCCTCCGGATGAGGCTGAAGGTCCCTCTTTGCCCGGCCCTGAGCCCCAGACAGGTGCCTACACCGCATTAGGGGCTTTGTGAGCACACCCAGGGCTCCTCTTGCATTTGCAGAGGTTGGAAGGAGGTGGGAGCTCCTTATCTGTGCCATCCTACCTCGGGGGCTGTGTGGGGTTGGGAGGGAGGGAGGGAGAGAGGCTGCAGGCAGCTTCCATTCCCCGGCAGCCTTTCATCCTCTGTCCCAGGGCCACAGCCACCCTGTCTCCATCCCTGTTTACTGATGGGGCCGATACGGCCGAGGCAGGAGGGGTTGCAGGTCCCCTTAATCGCCCTGTCACCGGCCGGACAGTCTCAGACACTCTCAGAGGATGTTGTGACTGCGCTGAATTACAATGTTTGTTGTTTCTCACTCCCAATAATTGACATTTGATAGCGACTACTGTAAAAGCGGCCGAGGGGCTGGGGCTGAGGCAGAGGAGAGGCAGGAGCCGGGCGCTGGGGAGCCCCGCTCGCTGTCCCTGGGCGATTTGGGGGTGGGCGGGGGGTCCTTTGCCCCTCTCGCCATGGGGACAGGATGGGGAGGGGCTGCAAAAACCTCCAGCGGATGGGCTGGGGGCAGTTTGGTGGCTTTGGTTTATGACTTGGGGTGTCGGTGCCTCTCCTTGTGTTGCTTTTTTGTGCAGGGAATAAATCAGTACCTTTCTCCCAGACGGGGAGTGGGAACGGGGTGGTCCCGAGCCCATCCCGAGGATACGGGCCGGTGCTGAGAGCAGTTCTGCCACGCTGTGAGCTCGAAAAGCGGCTTTAAAAATTATTATTTAGATTTCCTTGAAATACAAGCACCGTTTGCAAGGGGCAGAGCGGGAATGCCGAAAGCACGGGAGGGCTACACAATCCCGGGGTGGACCGGCAGGGAAAGGCTCCGGGAGCGGCCCAGGAGAGCCCTCGGGATGGGCAACTCCGCATCCACCGCCCCCCTCCCGGGATGTCCGGGATGCGCAAGGAACGCCAGGGACGCCGAGGTTCAGCCACTCTCTTTAATGACAACTCGCTGATCTCCGTCAGCTTGTACAGCAAAGGGCAACACGTTCGAAGGGGCGGACAGTGCATTTCCATACTAACTCACGTTTTAGTGCATAACCCTACGGGACCAGGCGGGCCGGAGTGTCCGTGTCCCTCGGCCGGGGTGGGGAGTGGGGTCTGTCCTCATCCCTGCCCAGGCCGGCGGTAGCAGCCTCGCAAGGGAGACCTGGGGGTGGCGAGATGCTGAACTGACCGAACAGCGGGGACCGTACGGGAAGTGCAAAAATTAAATGTGGATGTCAATAATAATTAGTATAGAGTAAAAGTTAAAAAAAAAAAAAAAAAAGAGAGAGAGAGTTGCAGGGCTTGGCTGGGTGTTGTTGGGAACAGGTCAAGCGAAATTACCGGCTGGTTTGTAGGAAGGAAGGAGGGGGAATTACCAGGGTGAAGACCCGGGTGGAGGGGAGAGCGAGAGGGGCCGGGAAATGCGGACAAACCCCGCCGGCGCCCGCCTGGCCCCGCACGGAGCGCAGCCACCGCACGAAATACCGAACCCCGCCCGTCCATGGCCACCCCACTCGTGAGCTCCGCCGGGATGCTCCACTGAACCATCCTCAGCCCCCGCAGCCTGGAAATGTCCCGAGCCCGGCTCGCAGGCGCGGCCGCAGCCCCTCCATCCCCGGCGCTCCGCAGGGGGAGCGGGCTGGCGGCGGGGGCGGCTCTACCACGCTCGGATCCCGTGCAAGGTGGAGATGCCCGCGTTGCCCTGCGGGATGGGCGTTTGCACCGAATTCAAGTCCCCCACGCTAAAGTTCATGAAGTTGTTGGCGGGCGCCGAGGGCTGCATGGGCTGCATGGAGGGGTAGCTGCAGTTGTAGTTGGCGTTGCAGGCGGGGCTGTTGTAGTTGGTGTACGCGGGGTAGGCGTTGTAGCTGTAGGGGTTAATGCTGACATTGTAGGGCGAGCTGTAGGGCGAAGATTCCCCCAAGCACGGCTTCCCATCGCGCACCAGCACCGGCACCGCGATCCGCCGCGGGGGAGGGATCCCCACCATTTCCAGCGTCTGGTCCTGTCTCTGCCTTTTGCATTTGTACCTTCGATTCTGGAACCAAATTTTCACCTGGGTGGAGGTGAGCTTTAGGACGTTCGCTAGGTGGTCCCTCTCGGGGGCCGAGAGGTATTTCTGCTGCTTGAACCTTCTCTCCAGTTCGTACACTTGGGCTTGAGAAAAGAGGACGCGAGGTTTCCTCCTTTTCCTCTGTCTGGGGCGCTCGGGGTCTTCCAGGTCTCTTTTCTCCTGCTCTAGGCTCTTTTGCAGGGAACACAGTTCTGCAGCAAAATAAACGGGCGAAGGAAAAAGGGGGAGGAAAAAATTGTGCCAAAAATTATAAATAAGTATTTAATAAATAGCGTGCAACGTGAGCGAGCCCCGGCTCTTCTTCTGCCTCGCAACGGGGCCGGCCCTGCCCTGCTCTTTAAGTACCTCTTCAGCAAATTTCCCGTCTTTTTTGTTTGAAAACAACGGTGCCCCGTGCACTGATGTGAGTCTCGACCGCCTGTGCCCCAGCCTGGATTTATGGCACGTAGCTTTGTGCTGAAACCCACCCCGACCCCCGAGCGGGTCAGGAATCGGATTTTTCATCCGGTTTCTGTACGAACTCGAGGCCTCGCGTGTCACCCCGCAGCTCTGCCGGTCCCATTGGGCAGGGGCACAGCCCCGGCCCTCCCTGGGGATCTGCGGGCCGGGGTCAGCCCCGCTCCTGCAGCGCAGGGCCCGCCAGGGGATGAAGATGCTGCTTCTCACCGGGACCGAGCACAGCCCCGCACTGTCCCCTGTTCCCCGCAGCCTTGGGGACACCCCGCCCGACCCTGGTTGAGGGTCACCATCCCCCTGCCCTCCCTTTTTCTCCGAGCCCCGGGCAGCAGCGCTTGGCTTTACCTTTCTTGTCTGCCTTGGCCTCCTTGGCCGAGTCCATCTCCACGTAGCTTTTCACGTAGTAGGAGCCGGGGAAGGCGGCCGTGGTTTTGCTGGGGGGCGGCTCGGGCAGCTCCTCCCGCAGGTCGGGCAGGGCCGGGGGCTCGGCGCCGAACGCCTCCTGCTTGAAGGTGGCCAGCATGCAGGACGGGGAGGACAGCGACGCCAGCTCCATGGAGCCCAGGCCGCTCTGCTGCTGCTCCAGGTTCAGAATATCCTTCACCGAGAAGGGGGTCGTTGTCACAGGGCTAGGAAACATTGCGGAGGACAGCGGGGCAGCGGCCGCAGCCCAGGGTCATGGAAAAGTAGGTGGGGAGCAGCCAAGGTGGAGCAGTGGTGGAGCGTGGGCTCCCGGAGGGGGCACATAGCATTCCCGAGAGTAGCCTTGACTTGTGCACTGCAGGCAGGTAGGAGCGGTCCATAAGGCGAGGGAAGGAGGGACTAGGCAGTTTTTGGGTGACTTTAGCTTTCTATTGGCCAACATTGCGGTGATGGTATGAGAGATGCAAAGTTCCATGTCACCTAATATAGTAATACATCTCAAAAACAGCTCCGCTCTTTTAAAGGGGCGGCACTGCATTTATCCAGCTTTTCAGCGCCGAGTTTGTTCATCCATTTGAAATTTAAAAAAAAAGGAAACAGATCGGCCTAATGTGTACAAAGTCACTATCTGACGCTATCTATCATACAGTCAGATTAAATAAACAGGCCGGGAGGAAACCATCAACCAAATATGTGCTGATTTAATATCTTTTTTTTTCAACCGAGAGAACGGAGGTTTCGTTTTGAGTATTCTGCAATATCCGATGGCAGGAACTAAAAAACGGGAGTTCACTGCTTGTGAAGCGCGCTCAAGGGGAAATCCGCCCCTAGGGTTTATACAGAAATTCTGAAGCAGCACAGGGTTTGCAATGTCCAGTTGACAGGAGAGAGACCCTGAACAGCCCCTGCTTGGCTTTGGGAAGGGAAATGCCGGTTGGGTTTTCCTCCCGTTTTTTTGTGAAGGTTTCAAACAAAAAAACCAGCATTGTCTGGGAGGAAAAAATTTTAAAATCAACCAAAACAAGGGGGCGTTGATGATGTTGCAAAATATACGGGGGTAAGAGAGGAGTAAGTCAAGCAAGCGGCCGCGGGGCTGCAGTCCCCGGCCGAGTCCCCGACAGCTCGGGTGAGCACATGGCCCCGGGTTCTTGGGGCAGAGGTGGCCGTGCTTTCATTTAACTCGCATGAAGTAGCTAAACTAAACCTTAGCTGCAAAGCCACAAGTTGAGGAGGGGCGTTTTGGGGCTTTGTGGCTTCGGGGGGCGAGAAAAAAAAATTTAAAACACCCAACAGTCTCTTTTACAGCGCCCGGCTGGGAGAGGCACGAGGGGATGGGCTCGGTCCCGGGCGGTGGGAGCAGAACAACCCTAAAGCGGTGCGGTGAATTTGGGGATCCCTTGGCTGAGCCCCGCTCTGGGAAGCGGCGGGGTCACAGTTGTGCAAATCCTTTTTCCTCCCGCAGGAAGGGACCCTCCGGGGCGGGTGGAAAGGTGAGCACCCGCCCACCCCCAGCTTCCCTCCCCGGGCTGCTCCCTCCTGCACGGACCGGCCGCTGCCCCCCGAGATTTTGTGCCTTGGCACCTCGGGCTCCTTTCTGGACAGTTTAATTCCCGTTGTTTTTTGCGGGCGATGCTGCCCGGAACCGCAGCATTCCGGGCGCTCGCAGCCCCTCGCTGCAGCCGCCTGCGGACGTGCTGGGAGCGCTTTGGTGGCGAACCAGCCCCGGCTCCGGCGATGACAGTCGGAGCGATCCCTAGGTACGGGAAGGCCTGAAATATTGCGATTTAACGAGGGGAGGGGTCGGCCAAGCGGCCAGCTCGATCTTCGCGGCTGCGCTTCCTGCAGACTTCCCTGGGACGGATGCTCGAGGGGATGGATGCTCCTCCGGTACAGGAGAAAGGGTGAAGTGCCCGGGGAAGTGGAGGCAGCCTCGGGAGAGGGGCCCGTGGAGGGACTTTGCAGAGTGTTTGCGGCACTCCTGGCCCTCCGCGGGCTTTCTTAACCTCGTTGCCTCCTTTTTATTACAAGCTTATAAGGATGGGTTAGATACAGGCTAAAATAACGAAGTGATCCCGATCCTCCCCAAACCCAGAGCCGCGTCTCAGATTCGCCTTGGTGACATCCCCATCCTACGGGATGGGACAAACGGCTTCCAGCTCTCCCTTCCTTTATCCCGGGCCAAAACACCCTTCCCAGGTCAGGCCCGGAGCTCGCACGGCAGTTCCTGCCCCGGAGGTTTCCCTGTGCCCGGGGAACTCGGCGGGGTCCGACCTGGCCCCCTCCGGGCCCGGAGCGCATCCCGGCGGGGCGGGAGCTGCCGGCCGACAATCCGGGATTGATTGAGGATTGCCGGGCTCCCTCCAGCCCCCCAGTCACACGGCGGCTGCCGATCGATGTGAGCCCGGCTGCAGAGGGTGGAAGTGATTAATTGAACGATAAGCCGGAGCTATCATTTGGAATGTCATTAATGCGTCGGGGAGACATTCATTGGAGACAGACAGCGTTATCTCCGCTTTATCTTCAACAATGCATCACTTTTAATACCGCAGTTTAGAAACAAATGGGGGCTTTAGCCTTAGCCCTTTTCTTCGTGTTTATATTTTTGGAAGAATCACAACTAGTGGGAGTCCCGGGCTCGGCCCCCTGATAAATGAACATTAGCACTTTTTAGAACTACTGTATCAACAAAAAGAGCTGCAGGGCCGCAATAATTGGTGAAAAAGCAAACACTCCGCAAGGAGAGGCCAGGTCTGCTCTGTGTCCGGCTGATTGATGAATAAGTTACTGACATACAGCAGCTCACGGACTTTCCGGGTCGGGGCTCAGCACCCCACTCCTCCCCCCTTTCCCACCCCCTCTCTCCCTTTCCCGGGGCTCTCCAGCAGCCCGCTGAAGCCAGGCTCCGGTTGTCCAGCGGAAGGGACAAGGCGACCGCTTCCCCCAGCTCCGGACCCCGCTCGCAGCCCGCAGGGTCCTGCCCAGCCCGAGGGGACCTGCCCGGGCGTCCCGGCGGAGCCGCGGGTGGAGGGCGGAGGGGAGGGCCCCCGAAATCTTCCGCATCACTTTTACCTTTTGCGGACTCGTTTTTGATTGCGTTTAAATAGCATGCAATAAAATAAAATAAAAAAAGTAAAGCGAGCCAGGACCCCGAGGAGCGCCTTGGAACTTTCTGCAGAGCCAGGCCCCAGGGGTGTAAGCGAGAGAGACGGGGCGAAAAACCCGCTGCTATTTTTCTGGCTGTCAGGTGAAAGTGGGGGTGTCCTGTTCCGTCCCCCGCCGGCTTCACGCTGTTTGCAGGTTGCTCTCGCTGCGCTCTCGGAACTGAGCCTGCCCTGGCTCCTCGCAGGCGAGGCTTGTCGTCCACACCCGCTCGTTGCTTCTCACTGGGATTGCTAAATGTGATTAGTGTTGGGTTTATTGTGGTTTTGTTTGTTTGGGGTTTTTTTTTGTGCTTTNTTTTTTTTTTTTTTCTTGAAGAAAAAAAAAAAAAAAAAGCCACCAAAAATTTTTCTTGCTGAAATCAGCCAAACAAAGAGAAAAATTCCCAACCCTGCAATTAGCTCCAGAGGGCACATCCTCTCTCCCTCTGAGCTTTCGACACCTCGGACTGTTTAGAGAGAGAGAGATGGTACCTTTTAAAAAAGTTTTCCTCTTAATCCCAGCCGGTTAAGATGTCCAGGGCCCCCTCCCGTTCTAATTCCCAGCTATCTCCCGAGGACTCTGTTTATACCTCGCCAGTAAACGCCGGGGTTTGAGACCTTGTCACTAATTGAGTGCTAACACTTCAGGTGCTATAGATTTGTTAAGAGTCAGTAGTCCAGAAATAGCCTATTAGGGTTTCCTTGCGAGAACCAGTGCCAATCTCCCGGTTCCCATCGTGGCGCCGGGAGCCGCTGGGACCCCCCGGGATGGCTGCGGGTCCCCGAGGGCTCCCCAGGGTGTTTTGGGCAGTTATTCCTTTCAAACGCCTGCGAAGGGGTGCTGCGAAGCGGCGAGCCTTGGCTGAATAAATTCTGCAGGCGGGATCGCGGTGCTGCCGTGCGTGGCGGGGTCCCACCGAGGGTCCCGGAGGGCGTTTGGGGGCTGCTGGGGGTGACTGGGGCCAGGGAAGGTTTTGCTTTCACCCCTCTGGAATTTTGTAGAGGGAAAAGGCTTTGGAGCTGTCCAGGCACCCCACTCCGCCGCAGCTAAAACCTCCTTTTCTTTCTACATTTCTCCCCGCCTTTACTTTCACCATTTTTTAAAAAATTGATTTTTATTCTCTTCTTTCCCCGCTGGTCCTTTCAAGCTCTAATGAAGCTCGCCTTTTCCGGCCGCCAGAAAAAAGAGTTTTGACCTTGACGTGAAGCCGGCCTTGGAGAGGGGCCTCTCCTCTGCCCGGTGCTCGGGACCGCTGCGCTGCGAGCCCGGGGCTTCCTCCGGGCCACCCCCGGTACCGGGCAGCGGGGCGGGAGCCAGGGGAGCCAGGCGGCCGCTGCCACCCCCGCCACCGCCAGCGCCCCCGCCACCGCTGCTCGGCCTCCCCCTGCCCACCGCTGCCGGATCCCAGCTCACCCCGCCGGCTCTTTTAGGAGATAATCCGGCCCCTTCCCCCCGTGCAAACCGGAGGCAGAGCATGGATACAGGCGGGTGTCAGGGCACAGCACGAAATGCAGCAGCCGAACAGCACCAAAGAGCCTTCCCTTTATTGCCGGAGAACCGATGTAGAGCTCCGGATAAACCTCTCCGGTGCTGTCTCGGTCTGGGCACCCCCGCTCCCAGGCAGGCCGGGGGGGCGCGCCCGGGGGTGTCCCGGTCACCTCTTTCCGCCTCCGTCCGTGACTCGGGTGGGGTGACTTGGGCAGGAGGACTTGGATAGCAAATGCCTCCGTGGAGTTTTCCCTCCTGCCCTGGGCTCCGTGCCTGGAATCTGACAGTTCAGCTGGTTCTTGCACCTCGGGTGCTGGAAGTGTTTTTCCCCGCCGGCTGAAGCGAAAGCTGGGAGCCGGGCAGATAAATGAAAAGCTTTAATTTTACCCTGCCTGTAACTTTTTTTTTTCTGCCTGTAACTATGCTGGGTTTGCTGGTGAAGCGAGAGCGATAGGGGAGTTCTCCGACCTTCCCCGTCCCCGGGCAGCGGTTTCGTTATTTGCTCTTGTTTCGGACCCGCCGCTTTTCTGTGCTCCGGAAAAAGTTTCTTAACGCGTCCAGGTAATCCCCAAAGCGCTTGTTCGTTACGTTTCCATGGGGAACGCGCTCAGGGCAAGAGCCACACGGTGATTTTTGGGGACGGGGAATTAAACGACCGAAGAGACTCTCATGCGACAACGCTTTGTCACACGCGTCCCACGGCCAGGACGCACCGGTGTCTGGTGATGGACAGGAAAATTGTTTTAAAAACGAAATCCGTTCCGGGCACTGTGAAGTCTGGGCTGCTTCGAAGGACAAACGAAGCTCTAAATGCGGCCGGGCTTTGTCCCCATCTGCCTCCCCCGGGCAGAGGGTTCCCACCGGCTCCGGTGGGAACGGGAGGAACTCTCGGCCGGGAAGCCCGACACTGCCGCAAGATTTCAGGGTGCTTGCGGCTTGTCTGTCCGCACGATGTTTTCCAGAGGAGATAAAGGTCTGACTTCTCGGATACTTCCTGCTGGCCGTGTAAAATCCGATCCGTCTTGCGATGTCACCGTGCGCGCTTGGCGCTCCTCGGGAGCCCGGGGGGGCCGCGCCGGGCCGGGACAGCGGGCAGGGCCGGTCGGGGGGAGTCACGTTTGACACGAGACAGTGTTTGGGCTTTATTTGTCTTGAAAGTGTTCTATTCTTCCTCACACACACCCGCAGAGGTTCGGGACCGGCCGCGCCACCGGCATCGCCCCGCCCGGAGGTGCCGGCTCTGCCCCGCCGGTTTCGCCCCGGGACTGCGCGTTCCCCCGGGGCTCCCGCAGCGAGATCCATGCCGGGCCCTACCCTCTGGAAAAGCCCCTTCCTGAGGGATCAGCCCCGCCGAGATGGATGGGAGGATGAACCCGGGCGAGTTGAGTTACAGAGCCCTGACCCCCGGCTCCTCTTCGGCGTCTCCCGGCCGTGTCCCCTTTGCTCCCAGCCTGTGACCCACAACCGGAGAGCCATGAAATCGGCTGTCCTGGGGCAAGCCGCGGGCGGGAGGGGTGTGTGTCCCTGTCCCCTTCCTTGTCTCCTTCCCTGTCCCCTTCCCCGCCGAGCTGCCCCCTCCCCTGCCCCGGGGCCTGGTTGGGATGGCCGCTCTGCCTTTCCTGCTTGTCCCCTTGCTCCAGAAAGGCGAATTCTCGCTTCGGCCCCGCTTCTTTTGCCGCGCTTGGCGCTGGGCTGCCCCGAGGGAGCCTCCCCGCAGTCCTAGAAAATGCCCCAGCGCTTCCCAGGGTGACGCTCCTGGTGGGAGCGCCGCGCCTCTTTCAGGTAATAATAAATAATTTCAAAAAAACACAACAACCCCTCTTCAAAAACCAACGTCCCCTCTAAATTCAACAAACCAACCACTACCAAAATAAATTAAAAAAAAAGAAAAAAAAAATGAAATACCCGCCACTACCGCGCTCTCGGACCCGCGATTATTTTTGCCCTGAGACGCGCGCTTGGCAAAGCCAGTTCCTCCTTTCCCACTCCTGAATCGGGCAAACGGATGCACCGGGAAAAGCTCAGCCCTGCCGGGGCTCCCGGACGATTCATGCCCGGAGCAAGATCAGGACTTTGGGCCGGTTTTTTTTTTTTTTTTTTTTTGGAAGCGGGGAAATTATCCGTTGTTGGGTTTTGTAAAGGTCTGACAGGGAATGGATCGGTTTCTCTGCGTTGTTCCATTTTTGCATCCTCTCCGGAAAGCAAAAACTCCGGGTGCTCCCCCGGCTTCTTTTACAGAAAGAAAACGTTTGGGAAGAAATCCCTGCAAAATTAAAAGATATAAGAAAGACAAACCGGTAAATACACGCACGAGAAAGTGTTTGCATAAGCCTGATGAATGTATAATTTACTGTGCATAAAACACAGATATTTCAAGTGCATGGCAAGAAGAAAAGGGTAGAAAGAAACGAAAATCTTGTAAAATTTCTAAATTTTTACCTTTTTTTTTTTCTTTTCCTATTCTGGGTAATATTTTCAAGTTTTGGATATCTTCGCCATTATTATTATTATTATTATTATTATTATTATTATTATTATTATTATTATTATTATTATTGTTGTTGTTGTTGTTGTTGTTGTTATTGTTATTATTTCAAAGGAATATCGCATAATTAAACCAGATCTGAATTTTTATTCCCTACATTTTGCATTAATTATCAGCCCGTTTTTCAGCGGTAGAGAGGGAAGCACCTTTTAAACTGCAGCCTTTATTTTTTTTCTTAGAGCCCTGGCAATCCAATAAAAAGAACTGGAGGAAAGGAGGGAGAAGTGGCCGCGGTGCCTCGGTGCTTTTTTCCCTGCCAGTTCCATGCGATCCCTGCCCGGGTCAAGCCCAGCCGCCGCCTCCTTTTCTATTTGCCAATTAAAGAATTAAAAAAAAAAAAAATCCAAGTGAAACGCGTGAAACGTTAATCACCCTTTAATTTCGCGGGCAGGGTTTATTTGCTACAAAATCGAAAGGATTTGGGGTTGGCTGTTGCCTCTTTCTTACTCTTTTGTCCGCTGTTCTCCCGGGCGGTCCTGGGGAGTTACTTTTGGTTTTTAATTACATCCTATCTTCCGTGCCTGAAAGCTAAAATTAGTGAGAGGAGCCGGCGGGGGCCGCGCTGTTTTTGGGAAAGGGGGATCCGCGGGAAGGGATGAATCCCGAGGAGCTGCCCGAGGGAAGGGACTGTTGGATCTTGGCTCTGGGATGCGGGGCTTTGTGTCACCCAGGGGTGTCTGGGGCAGGGGGGCAGCGGGGGTCCCTCAGAGCCGATTTTGTGAGCCAGGACAGGGATCTCCATCCCCTGTTTGTGCGATTGCTGCGCTCAGTTTCCTTGCAGCCCCCGGCTGAGCATCTCCAGAGCTCTGCAGCTCCGGGGTTTGTGCGTCCGCAGGAGCGCACGTTCCTGGGGCAGCACCTGCTGCAGGGGGAGGGAAGAGAGAGCACGGGGTGATGGTGCTGGAGAAACGCCCCTGGGGCCCCCTCTCCAGGCCCTGTGGCTCCAGCTCTCTGGTTTGGGAAAAGGTCCCTGCGGAGGCACTGCAGCTTTTTGGGGCACCTTCATGTTTGAGGTTAGAGCCGGAGTCAGAAAAGATCCCCTCCTCTCATTTCTGCTGTGTTTCTGACCCTGGCCCAGCGCGGTTTTAATGTGCAGCCTTGATCAGAGCTCAAGAGGACATTTCCTCCTCCAGTGTTTCTCTGGGCAAAGAGGCACCAACAGATTTTTTCCATAATGATGAAAACATCTGGCTGTCTCCGAGCTGTCAGGCTCTGCACTGCTTCTTCCCAGATGCCTTCCCCACTCCAGCCCTGCAGCTGCCCCAGCACAGCCCCCCAATGCCCAAGGAATTCCCGACCCCCAGCTCAGGGATACTCGACACTGTCTGCACAGAGGGACTGACTCCTCCAGCATCCTCATTCCTTGGGTTTGGATTTTAGGCACAGCCAGCCCAGGGAGGTGGAAATCTCTACCCTGAATTATTTTCTGAGGCTTTTTCCCTTCGCTGTGTCCAACAGAAGCCGTTTCCACCACTCCCTCTGTGTGTGTAGTTCAGGATTAGCTGCTCCACGGCTTCCATCCTGGAGTGAGGGGGTTCATCCATGCTTTCAGCCAGGATCTTCACTGTTAAACATGCTTTAGTAATAATGTGCCCTTGGTTTTGTATGTGTCAGAATTAGATCAGCATTCACTTAAAAAAAAAAGATAATAAACTCCCTAAAGACAAATAAGGATATATGTAAGCACTGATTCAGTAAGATCCTAAAGTGCTGGTCAAATTTTGAATATCTGAATTACAAGGATGGCTCGTGTCCTTGAACTTTCATAACAGAACTGAGGTGAGAAATTAGAAACTTTATTGACATATTGTGATTTAAAGAAAGGAAGTCTTGAAACTGAACCACCCCTGGAAAGTGAACAAAGGTACATCCAAGTGGAAGGACTGAAAAAATAAATACATTCTTAGGCCACAAGAAAATACTCTGAAAGATGCATTTGGCTCCAAGTCGTCAGAGCAGCCTGAGCCCTGTCTAGAGCAACTCTCGGGATTTCAGCATATAAAAGGAAAGGGGGCGATGTCCTATGTTTAAAAATATGACTTTACTTAGTCCCGAGGAAGAATAAACAAAGCAAAGGCAAAATCCTCAGTGTCTCTAGAGGAAAAAAAGTGTCTAACCACAATTCTAAACTATCCTTTTCCTTGTCCTGCCCCACTTTTTAAAAAATGGACAAATAACAGCCAAGCTCCAAAGCCTTGTGTCATATTCCAGCCTCTCCAGCTTCACTCTCATTGATGCCAAAGTTCATGGAAGAACAATAATATTTACAAAATACGAACCTGATCCAGTAGTTCACATTCAGGCAATGTTCTGCACTTAAGGTGATGGAAGCTGTGGTGAAACAGAGCGGAAAATCCCCACGGATCTGCTGTCCTGGGAACTTCAGCTCCATCAGGGATGTGAAAGCTCTGCTGGGCCATCCTTGGCTGTGGTGGTGCCGAGGATTTCGGTGTTGTGCAGGAGGATGTGTCTGGGAAAACACAATAAAGACGCTCTCACACCTGCCAGGTTCAGCAGAAGGGAGGGGAAAGACTACTTTATTTACATATGTCACTTCTTATACAATTCTCAACTCCACAAGGGATTGGAGAACATGTCACTTCCTCCTCAATCCCACTGGAGAAAAAAGATGCTCATCAAAGTTCTCTTATCACAAAAGGAATGAAAACCAGAAAATACCGTTAAGTAAACATTGGCTATTATTTACATGAAACTGTGTGAGGAAGAATTCCGACTCCGAGGTTAAAACAGAAGGCTTTAGCAAAAACCAGGGCAACATGAGGAGGCAGTGGGCTGGGGTAACTCCATGGTGGAGACCTCAAGGAAAGAGAGCATATCCTGTCCTCATTCCCACTGCATTTATTCTGAACGACTTGTTAGCATCAGCTGGGTTAAAGTTCCAGAAGGGTAAAATGTCCTGCAGTGGGGGTTTCTGCTTTACGTTTTGAGGGCAGTAAATGCTGTTGTCTGTGTACATTTTTATTGTGAGCCCCACTAGCCCTGGGGTAAATCCTCGTTTTGAAAAAGCCCCTTGGAGGACTGGAGTCACTCTGAGCTACTTTTTATGTGTGTCACACATAAGCAAAGGGGAAAAGGACACGTGCGAGCTGCAAAGCCAGGCCTTTGGCACTCAGGATGTGACTCTGCTGGGAGCATTCCCTGTCAGACTTTTGGGTTTATTTCAGCTTTGCCTTTCCCCGCTAAAGCCTGTGTCTCCCAAAGTGCACAGGATGCACAGTGCTTGTGCAGCAAATAACAATTCAATATTTAGTTTCATCCCTGTTATCGAGCTCACAGCCTTGTTCCTAAACCTCAGAGTTTTTCAGTTCCTCTTTCATTTCAGGGATGTCCAAGTGCTCTGAAGGTATGAGAGGTTTTGCCTTTGCCTATCCCATTTGTGGAAAGGAAACAACCCAGGAGTTTTACCCCTGGATTTAAGGTGCAGAGTTTGAGGTTAAAAGCATCCATGGATTTGGAGATGGTTGGAGTGAGAATGAAAAGAATTTTGAAGGTTAAAAGATGCTACAGCATCCCAGATATGGAGAAAATCGGGAGAAATTGAGACTTAGTGGAGGGTAACTTGGTTATGTTTAGGTGATTCTCATGTAGATGACAAAAATCCTGGTCCTTTTACAAAGGTCAAATCTTTTCCTAAATGTGCTACAGTTGCTCAAAGCAAAAATCCCCATGGTTCTTCTGATTCATTGTTTTCCAGCCTTGTTCTCCCCTGAGATTTTCCAAATAAAGCAGGAAGATACAGGTTCCAAAAAAAGGCAGGTACTTTTTGGCTCAGCTGCTAAAAAGTGCTCAGCAAGTGAAAATAATGGAAATATGAGGCAAGTCTCCATGAGGGGGAGAGCCAGGGATGAGAGGCTTCTCCTGCTGGCCAGCTTGGAAAGCTTTTGTGGACGAAACAGGCAAAAAAAAGGAGTTTTCTTTGGGTAAAAGCCTGAACTGATAGCTTACAAATTGTCCTCCCACTCAGGCAGCCCCTTTTTTTGGGATGAGAAGATCTCCTGCAGATGGGTGCCACCAACACGTGCATCTGCTCCACCTGCAGACACTTGCAGGGTTCTAAAGCTAGAAAAAAGTGGAGCTCTTTGCTTGCTTTTTGTTTACTTTCCGTTTTGTAAATTTAAATCCATCTAATTATGGTTCTCCTGATGCCTTGAGTGGCTACCCAGAAACAGAGACAAGATGGAAATAAGGGAATAAAGGCAGGGATTTATTTGAAAGGCCTTCAAAGGTACACCCTGGGGAGCCAGAGGCTGCTTCCAAAATTGACCCCAAGATGGACAATGAGTCATGAGTTCTTCACACTTTTATAGGTTTGGTCCATTTGCACTCTAGCATAAATTTGCCAATTGAAACTTTAGCTAATGATGAAATTTCTTCAATTTCTCCACCTCTCTAGAGGCCTCAGTTTACACCTTTGGGCCTAGGACAGCCCGAGTGTCCTTGAACAGCTCAGAGAGGCTTTGTTGTGTCTGTCTGGCCTAGGAGAGCAGCTCACGAGCTACAAGAAACTTCAGAGCTACACACTGGGCAGTACAGGATTTGAAAAATATAAAAGTGAAAACCTAAGGCATCACTCCAAGTGAACAGTCCATTTGTACAAGCTTGCAGCATCCTGCCTGACTGCTCTTTACAGGGAATGCTCTCCCAGCCTGCTCAGTGTCAGCTCTGTGTGCTTTGGGACACCCCATCCTTGGAGTGCCTTCGCTTTTATCAGTCGTGGTGGGACATTTTTCTGCCAGGAAAGGCTGTCCTCGGGAACAGAAGCTGTTACCTCATCAGAAAGGTGTGAGGTGGGCCCGGCTTTTGATCACTGGATTAACTCAGACTCGATGTGAGCGCCGTGGCAATTCCACGACCAAAACACCAACGCATCCTGTCAAACCCATCCCTTTCTCCTTCCTGCCATCCAAGGCTCGAGATAAGCAGCAGTGAGATGTCTGTCTGGCTGATGGAACCAGCAGTTTCTGGTCTAATCCATGCTGGGCTACAGCACAAGTGTCCACCAAGGATCACAGAGTATTATGTTTTATACAATACATGCTGGTGGGTAAATTTAGAGTTGACAAGTCCCTTCCACAATTGGAGGACTCAAGGACAGTCCTATCAGGTGGCAACTGGCTGGGGGAGTATTTATAATCCATTTGCTGACTGGAATTAATATGAATCTGTCATCCCTTGTGCCACTTGGGAAACCACGTAACCGAGGGCTGATGGTGCTAAGAGCTGTGGGAGATCTTTGCTGGCAATAGCTGGATGTGTTTTTCCCAACTGATTTCAGAAAAAGTTGTCACTGAGATAAAGCACTGTCTGGATCTTCTGTTTTCTGAGCCCTGCAGACTTGGGGAAACGGGACATTTGACACGGGCAGTAGATTGTGGCGTGGGGGCAGCCAAGGCCCAGCTGGTGTGTCCGAGGAGCTGACAGCTGTCTGGGGAGCAAACTCAGAGCTTCTGTCAGTGCAGAGCAGCATCTCCTGCTCCTGGCTGATTTTAGCAGGTAATGCTCCCTGTTATCTGTGCCCACATACAGGGAACTGGGACTTCCTCTGCTCTAATCAGGTGAAAAACAATCTGGGCAGCTTCTCCAAGCAAGGGAGGGCCTTGCCTGCTTTCTTTCCAGCTGGAGCCACACATTCACTCAGTTTCCTCTACCTGTTTGCTATGAATGCCTTGATGGAGTTGCTTACCTCGACCATTTGATTTTTGTGTGTGTTAAGAACAGCTGTGAGTGTTACCCACAGGAGTTCCCCACAACGCTGTGCTCCTACAAACACCCAAGGGCTGCTGTCCAGCAGCCACTGCTGGGCTGGAGCTGTGGCTCCCTTGGGAGCAAGGAAAGCTGTGTGTCGAGGTTTCCTGACAAGTAACATCCCTTGGCTTTGCAGCTTGGGGACCCTGGGTTCATGTTTGTGCTCCAGCACCCATCCTCCTCTGATGGAAAAGCTGCTTCAGGATGTGGAGCAAATCCCAGCCTGATGTACCCGCAGTGGTGCTCAGGCCTTCCACGTTAGGAGATGTAATAAATGACAATAAAAGTTGAGACTGTTATAGCCGAAAGGAATTTTATAAAGTACTTAATTTTTCCTGGGTTTTGATGTTTATTTTTGCATTTCATTGTGTTCACAAAGGCCAAAGAGACTCCCTCCTTCTTTTCCTCTACTCAGACACAAACCTCTTTCCTTGCAAGTACTGTTTGGCCACATTTTCTCTCCAAGCAATCAAAGCTGATCCATTTTTAATCCATTGACAACACACTCCAAGACCAGCCGCCCAAATTTTAGACATAGAAAGAGGAGACCTTTAAGAAAAAAGTTTTATTCCGTGAGAGTTTCCTGGAGACTTTTCTGCGGAATAACAGGAGGCTGCTGGCATTCCCTAGGGATCTGAGTGCTGTCCTCTGCCTGATCCTCTGGTGACCCTGAGCCCGGAGAGCCCAGCTCCCCCTCCTGCTGATGCTCTCCCAGGCCGTGGCTGTGCAGCTCCTTGCCCATCCCAGATGGACACGGCCAGGTTTCAGAGCTCTGTCACGAGGGACACTTGGAAAAAATGATCAGAAGTCTGGCCTGAAGTTCCCAAGCAGGGAATTAGGTTTCATTTCCTATTTTCTGCCCCCAGACTGGGCAGAACTGGGACTGGATGGTTACAGAGGCAGTGCAGGTCATTGGAGGAGCCTTTTTTCCCCCCTGCCTGTGTCTCCAAGAATCTGTGTGTGCACTGATGGCTGAGCTCAGGCACTGCAGTTTAGCTCTCAAAAGTTTCAGATGTCACTTCTAAAATGAACACTGGGAGAATTGTTCTTCCTTTAGGACAGTCTTTCTAGACTCCCACACCCTCCTGAAATGGGAGGTTTTGCCCCTGAGGCCCCTTAGCTTCTTGCAGAAAAGTTTTATTCTATTTTTAAAGAAAGTTTAATTGACTGTAATTGCGCCTGCTAAATCTGAGGAGGATCTTGCATCTTACAGTTCCAAACAAAAGTTTCTGGGAGTTTTAAAGGAGACTTCAGACAGATTTGATGCACTTAAAGCAGGTAAAATAACTGGGGATAATATCCCGAATTTACGATTTGGCCCGAGACTGCAGGGAAAGGGATTCAAATCTCTCTAGTTTGGCACATTGCAGCCACAGAGGGAAAATTGTGCTGTAACCCACAGCTTGCTTCACACCAGATCTTTTCACTGTCTGAATTTGACTCCAAGCCCACGCACGTTTCAGAAGAGAACTATATTCTGCATCCCTAAATCACATGAACTGCTGAAAGTTGGCACAGGTTTGTCCCCAAACAGAAACCAGAAAAAAGGCTTCCTTCCAGAAAATCTGTTGCCAGATGGTCATTTTGAGCAGGAGGAAAAGAAGAAAATGTTAAATACTGCTCTGCTTTGAAGAGTGGCTTCATAAATGCAGCTTCACGCACAGCAATGTTATTGGCTCTCCTTCCCAAAGTAGTGTCAAGAGGTGGATGTGTGTAATTTATCAATGTGTTCGTTCCCTGAAATTAATGGAAAAGACAAATTCAAAACCTTGGACTCTTAAATTCTTCTGCATTGCATCTCCTTTTATTCTTTTCCTCTGCACAAACCCCATTACCACCTCACTACTGACCATTTCACAGGCACTGCTGTTCATCTTTTTTCAGGTATTTATTTCTCCTGGTGCTTTTTCCTGGCACCACAGCCAGGTCTGTAATTGCCTGGTTGCTCTCATCCCCTGCTTTGGAGGACAGACACTGCCTTTGCCCTTTGCCTGCCTGCTGTATCTCACCTGTCCCTCACAAGTTCACTAATGGCCCAGATAACCAGCTCCATGAGTATCCAAGGATAAAATTCCTCAGGGACAGCTGATTAGGAAATATCCCTCTCTCCAGCTGGTTCTGTCCCCACTCAGAACTGAACTGTCCCTGCTGTTGTGGTCGCTGTCGATGCTTTAGGCGAGGAGAGGAGCCAAGGCAGGGGTTGTTTGTTCCCCTGTGTTTGTTCCCCTGCAGATGCTGGTCCTGTTCCCTGCTCTTTGCAAAATGTGAGCAGAGAGGGGTTAAACCACCTTCAGAGGAGCTAAAAGGAAAGTCAGCAGTGTTCAAATATTGATTAATCAGACCTTATAGAAACAATTAGGGTGTTTTTCCCTGTGTCTGAGCCCCGTCACACCTGTGAGGGAGGGCTCCGAGCAGGGCCCGGGCTCTGTGGGGCCTAGCAAAGGGACAAGAGGGACGGGCGGCAACTGATCCCACAGAATTCCACCCAAATATGAGGAAAAACCTTTATCCTGTGCAATGCCCAGCCCTGAACGGACCCCAGAGAGGCTGTGGGGTCTCCTCCCTGGGGATATTCCAGAGCTGTGTGCACACAATCCTGTGCCCCGTGCTCTGGGATGGCCCTGCTGGAGCAGGCAGTGGCACCAGTGACCCACTGCGGTCCCCTCCAGCCTGGCCCATCCTGGGATTTTGGGATCCCCGCGGCTGCAGCCGCTGCGATGCTTCCCCAGCCCCTTTCTCCTTCCATGAGCAGCGCAAGGTTGCCTTCAAGTGAAAGCAGAGAGGAACTGCAGGCAGGGATGAGGACTGGGATGCACTCCCAGCTGCAGCTCTGGAGTTCAGAGGACAAGAGAGTTTGTGAATAAAAGAGACACAGGGACAAAACCCCACCCCAGTAATTTGAGAAAATGTCCATAACTTCGGTAATCCCGACCAGAATCTGTGGCCGGCACGACTGCCTGAGTTCAGAGAATTTATGCCTCTCTCCCACTGCTGCACAGAGACCTGAGCTGTGGCTGTGTGGGAAAAGCTGGCGCTGCCAAAAAGAATTAAAGCTTCGGCTTTGAGAGTCAACACTTGACATGGTGGCTGTTCTCACCCTCCTCTGGTTTTTCTTTAGTGGAAATAAGTTTTTATGTGCACCCACTGCGCCTGACACAAAGGGGCAGGTTCTCCCTGAGTGTGCAGAAGGACGAGCTTTGTCCCTCCCAGCAACCTGTTGTTCTGCTTTTCTTTTAATGGACAATTAATAAACCTGATGTTTTAGTGACAGGTAATTTTAGTCCATTTGGATTATTTTTCTCCTAAAAAAAAAAAAAAGCAACTAACTTCAGAACTAGTTCTGAGTGTAACATTCCTGAAAATAGCCGCCTTAAATGTTATTTTCTTTTACTAAAATAGCTCTTAAAATAATATCTCAAAGTTTACTTATAGTTAATATCAAGTTTCAGAGCCCATTGTCCATTTTTTGGAGGTTCTAAATTAATATTATTCCTATTTTAAGTCCTTGCACCTACTCTGCTGTTACTCTCAGAGTTATATGAGAAATCTGGATACTGACAGGAGAAAGCTGAGGTCCTCTCCAGAAGTGAGGAGATCAAACTAGGAGTGTCACCAAACAAATTGAAAACCTGCAGCAAACACCTCCAGGTGCTCTGTGTCCCCTCCCCGTCCAGACCCCAGAGTGTGAAGGGTCTTTCGTCCTCCCTGATGCTCTAAATCCCCATGGGAGAGAGTGTGGGAATTTTGGGAGCGGGGAACAACATTTTAGAGGCTGTGGGGCCATATTTGACTTTTTAGGCTCTGGGCAAATCACATTTGTTTCCTGCTTGTTGTGGCTGTGGCTGTGCAGGGTGGGTTGGTGGCTGCTGGAGGGCTGTGCTGGGGGCAAACTCAAGAAGAGAATTTAGTGGATAATTTGGCTTTAGCTGGGCGCGAAACAGCCTAATGCTGTTTTTCTGTAGGCAGAAAAGGGCTGCGAGGGCGAGAGAGTTTCACGATAAAACAGAATCCCACAAGCTATCCCCAAGTTCGGTTGCGCCGGGGTTTTTCTGGGATGGCAGAGGCTGTAACTCCCCATCCCCGATCCAAACCTTCCCTCTGCTGCTGTTCTGCTCCTGGCTGTCACCGCAGGTCCTTGGGGTCCACCCCTCACGCTGCTGCCTGCCGGAGGTGTTTTCCTCCCTCTTGCTGAAGATGGTGCTGCAGAATAGGGAATTGTGGCTCCGGGAGAGGAGTGCGGGTGGGCATTGCTGCTGGGGGACAGGGCCTGCCCTCCCAAACCTGTCCCCATGGCTCTGAGGGATGCAGGAGCTGCTGGCAGCTCGGGGGGAGCGCTGGGGAACCCCGGCAGAGCTGGGGGGGTGCTCCTGTCCTTCCTTTCCCAGGGAAATCTGACTCACTGGGGATCCTTCTGCCTCCTGCCTGCTCCACGTGTATGGGGGTGTCGGGGCAAAATGGGTGGAAATTCCTTCCCCACCTTTGCCGTGTTGCTGTCCCTGTTCTGCACAGGAGAGAAGGCAGCTTTGGCTTTAGCATGGGGCTGCTCCAGAGCCAGGGGATTCACCGACATTATCACGCTTTAAATCAAGATATTTGTGCTTTGAATCCCAGCCCCATCCCAAAATGAAGTGGGCTGCAGTTATTTCCTTGCAGGAACCCTGCTGCACAGATTTCCTGGCTGATGTGCTCTGGGGAATCTCATGGCAGCAGTTTTAGGGTGTCACTGCCCCCGGATCACCCCACCTGGTGCCCTTTGGGACAGGACAAGCCTGAACACTTGTGGGGTTTTTTTTTTGTGGGGGACAAACTGACCTTTGCCAGTGCCTTCAGCTGATGCACCAAACTCCTCCTCAGATGGAGGCATGGGTCCCACAGGGCAGGTTTTGCTCCAGGAGTGGTGACCCTCAGCAAAATCCTGTAGGGATCCCAATCTGGCCTGCTCTGTCTCACCAAAAAGTGTCCAAATCAGCCCTTGCACTACATTTGTTCTGGGTTTGCCATACCTGTACACATTTACCTTGTTCCACTTAGCAAGTGTTTATTCAGATTTTTAGGAGGAGGATTTATTCCATAAGAAAATGATGCGTGGCATTTGTTTGTTTGTTTGTTTGTGTTCCTTCTCTTTTGGCAAGGCTTGGTGCTCTTTTGTGATTTATCATGAAATTTATCAGGATTGAAATGGGAATTCAGAAAAGAAGTCATGAGAAGGAATTATTATCTAAATTAAACTGTCTCATGTCAACTACAGATGAAAAATAAAGTGTATAAAGGCCTGTTCTGTGTATGAAGCCGATTTCTTGAGGTTATTTTTAAGTAGGGAGTGAAATGAAGTATTTTTGCTGGTCAAGATCTTCACAGTTTCAGTAACAGCAGAATTTTGGACTTTTTCATGGATAGAAATGGAAAATAAAGTTTCCTGCTTTTCAATTCATTAATTAACACCTGAATGATAAAATACTCCAGTCAAACTGATTGAATAAATCAGAATGAACAATTCTGATCGTTTTTTCCATACTTGCAGTTAAAGTTACTTTCCTCAAAACTTGAGGTTTCTGGCATGTTCAGGTCATGGTCTGTGGCTTCCACCATTTCAGCAGTTTGACTTTCCTTTAAAACATTGTCATCGTGTATAATTTGTGCAATTTTCCTCTGTAGTGCAAAGGATTTCAAGAGATGATGGTATAATTTTGATTTTATTTCTGATGTCATTTTAAATTCAAGTAGGCGAAACGAAAAAAGAAAATCCCCAAATTTAATAATTCAATGTACATCTCCACCAGGAGCCCCCACTGGCTGCCTGTGGATAACCGTTCAGGTATTTTCAGCCTGGCACTGGTTTTGTTGGCATTGAACTTGACTGGAGGGGATTTCTTATTTCCTACTCTCACCCTCATGACATTTATTGCTGAAGCACACAGCTCCCAGAGTTGTTGTGAGGGGTTTGGACTTTTTCCATCTGACCCTAAAGGATTCTGCTCCCAGATACTTCTGGAGGTTTTTTCCCAGTGCCCAGAGCTGCAGCCTGGCATGAGGGATCCTGGAGCACCCAGCACTGGTCCGTGTTAATTCTGCAAATTCAGGAGTCCTGCTTGAGGCCACCAGCCTCCAGAAGGTCCTGGGCCATACCTGGAACCCCAGCTGGGTGTCTTGGAAAACAAAACACCTATCAGCTGGCTCCTGACACCCGTATTTTGGCACCAAACCCCTTCCATCCCTCGCTGGGCACTGCTCTCGTGCTGCGTGTTTTTGGGCAAGCCACTCCTCGCTGCTCCTTTCATCCTTGTTTCCAGCGTCACCTCCTCGGCCCAGGGACTCTTGTACCGTGTATTTAGGGCTGTGAGGAGGAAGACCAAGGGTAATAATCATGTGGGCCGGAGCCACCTGCCAGCTGCAGCAGGTCTGACAGGTCCGGCTGGCCGAGCACGGCCACAGCACCTTCCCTCCCGCTGTGTGCCGGGCACAGCTCGGGCACCGTGCGGGGCAATGCCCACAGCTCCTTCCTGCATGAGGCTGGGGCTGCCCGAAACCTGGAAATCGAGTGGGGCAAGGGAACCACAGCATTGGTGGGTGGGTGCAGGAATAGCAGGATGTGGCGGTAGTGGACACAAAGTTATCCGTGTCCAGGCCTTCCCTTCCCTTCCCTTCCCTTCCCTTCCCTTCCCGCTGGGCTTGGCTCTTGGGGCAGTTTTTAGGGGCCAGAGCAGCCTCCCTTCTGCGCTATGCTGTGTGCACAGGCTAAGCCTCATTAGCAGCTCATTAGTAGTCAGTGGTAATGTCTCCGGAGTTATTTCTTTACTCCCTGTGCCTTCCACATAATCCCGGTCTCTCCTTGCAGAGGATGGATGTCCTCAGGGAAGGGTCGAGCTGAGTTTGCCTCTTGAAATACACCCACAGTGAGCAATTTCTGCCGTCAGCTCCACTCTCTCGAAACCCCTGTAAGAGGGAATTGTGGAGCAGCTGAGAGTCCCCATTTGCCTTCTCATCTTTCCATATCTTCCCTGTTCCTCCCCTTTCTGTCTCGTCTGTTCTCACACTTTCCTCTCCACTTGCTCCTTGCCTCTCTCTTCCTTTCTTCCTCATTTTTTCCTCCCTCCTTTCTTCCCCCTTCTCTTCCTCTCTCTCTCTGCTGCTGGATATTCTGAGCAGTGACAGCAGCCGCTGGGAGCTGGAATCCAGGGAGATAACAGCACTGCCATGAGAATCAGCCTGCTCAGCTACAATTAGCCCTGCTGATATCTTTCACCTGGGCCGAGCTGCCTTATCATCGCTACTTCTTGGAAAATGAAGGGTCACAGATACTGATCGCAGATAGCACGACTCTGGCACTGCCCTCTGGTTTTCATGTTGCTGGAATCCCTTTCTGGCTCCCTTCTCCCCACGATTAGTTCTGCATCCCTCTGGTTCAGCTGTGCTGCTGTCAGATGGAAAGCAGGCACCGAAGCTTCCCAGCACTGCACGGCTGGAACAGAGACCCCGGGACAATTCACCTGGTGTGAGCAACACCACATCCAGGAATCCCGTAAGGCCCTGGAGTTCAAAGCCAGGAACAAAATAACACATCAGTGCTCCAAGGCCTCTTTCTGCTAAATCGTTGCCCTGTCTTTGGAAACTATTGAAGGGCACGAGGCAGAGGCAGCTGGGGTTATTCCTGTGGGGCTGATCCAGTCCCACCCTGCTTCTGGCTGATTGTGTAGTTCCTCACTAGGGAGATGGAGATGTTGGCAGATGCTCCCACAATTTTTTTTCCCACCCTGGATGGGCTTTAACATCTGTTTCTAAAGCCTGGAGACAGCAGGGCTGTCCTTCCTGGCTTGTGTTTTGGTGGCAGTTTCAACTACCTGATAAAGAGAAACCAGAGCCAGCTTTGTGCTTTTGGGCTGTTGTTTTTTGTGGGTCGTAAGACTGCAATCAGAATAATTTTTGATTTATCCCAAAAACAGACTGGGGGGCACCAGCTATGACATCAGTGTCACCNTAGTTCCTCACTAGGGAGATGGAGATGTTGGCAGATGCTCCCACAATTTTTTTTCCCACCCTGGATGGGCTTTAACATCTGTTTCTAAAGTCTGGAGACAGCAGGGCTGTCCTTCCTGGCCTGTGTTTTGGTGGCAGTTTCAACTACCTGATAAAGAGAAACCAGAGCCAGCTTTGTGCTTTTGGGCTGTTGTTTTTTGTGGGTCGTAAGACTGCAATCAGAATAATTTTTGATTTATCCCAAAAACAGACTGGGGGGCACCAGCTATGACATCAGTGTCACCGGCCTGGGCAGTGCCACAGGAGGGTCCTTGGGTCTGGCCCTGCTGTTTTTGTGCCGGAGGAGTAAACTGTGAGTGTGGGGGTGTGTGTCCTCGAGCATATGAGGGCAGGGGTTGTGCAACACCTACTAGGGGTGCAGCTGCACCTGTGGCACTGCAGTGGCAGCCAGGGCCTCGTGCAGGGCTGGGGCATCTCCAGGACTGAGCTGACCCGAGCCTTTCATGTGCCGTCCCCGCAGTGACCTGTGCGTCAGCGCCCTGTTGTTGCTTCAGCCGCCGGGCACACGCCGTGCCTGCTCCAGAGAGCCACCGCCCTGGAAAAGCCCTGGAAAAGCCCTCCTTTCCCTGCTGGTGTGGCTGCAAAGCGAGCCCTCAGTGGCAGCACCTGGTTTTGTGGCCCCTGAAAGGTTTCAAGTTGGCTCGTTTTCTCGTCCTGGAGAGAGCTGCTAAGATTGGAGAATACTTGTGGGTTTCTTTCGAAGATAAGCACTGGTGTTGCACTGGGGATTTTGTTTTTCCTATAAGGTCTGGGCTTCCCATGGCAGCCTCTGCCCTCTTTGTCCTGCCTGTGCCTCGTGCTGGTGGAGAACACGATCCTCCTGTGAGCTGCCCACAACCCTCTGTCCCGACAGAAGAAAACATAGGTGAATCGCCAGAGGAATGTGAGGCCAATAAATTGCAACATTTGGATGTTTATCTGACCTTCAGTGTGTACAAGGTTGGCTGGCCAGCGGCACGGGAGAGGGTTTGACCAACTTGTTGGTCAGTTGGACTGAAATGCTGTTCTTGTCTCTGGTCAGTCTGGCAGTGCCCTAAGAACAACTTGTTCCAAGCAAGCTCCTAAATGAGTTTATGTGCTGAAATGGCATCATCACGTGTTCTCACTACTGTCTCTGCTCCTTTCTCACCCCACCCTGTCAGGTTTTTGATTTCCATGCTATTGCTCAGAATAATTGCTGTATTTTCCCCCCAAAATGGTATCACCATGCCACCATTTTCCTTGGGGAGGTAGAGCTGTCTTTTCTCCTTTGAAGAGAGGGCCTGACCTTTCTTCCAGGCTGTGCTAAAGCTGTGATGTGTGACCAGCAGCAGGGAAGTGTAGGATGGCCAGAATTCAAGCAATAGGTTACATGTCATAAACCCTAGGAAACTTTACTGCAGATTTTTAAAAGCAGGACTCAAGCCTCATCTTTGTCATACTTAAGGCGTTGTACAGTTCTGGATTCTGTGGAAAGGCACTATGGATTTCCTGCTTTTCCATGGTTTGCAAATGGGCTGTGCTTAGGGAGTGCTGCATGAAAACCCCGTGCCTCAGATCAGGCATTTCTGAACGTGGGAAGTTTGAGAACAGATTATTTTCAGCCTCATCTATTTTCTGTTTTTCACAAGACCGTCCCTGATAAACCAGGAGCCAGGAAACCTTCAGTGATTAGGCAAAAGCCGAATCCTAATGTGCTGCTTTTATCAATGGGTTGTTTTATCAGAGGTTCTGATGAACCCAAGATTGGGTCTTTAATTATTATCCCAGACTCATTCCCCAGCCCTGGGTTGTTGGCTGGGGGCAGCTTTCCCCAGTCTGTCCCACACAGAGCCACAGAACTCATCTCCTTCTCCAGGAATCTGCAGAGTCAGCTGCTGCTGCCATGGGCTGCCGGGACCCTCAGGAGCCCTTCCTTGCTGCAGAGCATTTCCAGCCTCCCTGGGCATCCTCTGTCCCCTCCAAGCCATCCTGGCTGCTTTAAATCCCTCTTTCTGTACAGGCTAAAACGCTTTTAATGAGCTTCTGCAGACTCATCATCAGTTAGTGGGCAGCTTTTGGGTCAGCAAGTGTAGGTGGGAGAAAACCACTGTAATTCCTGTCATTGCTGTTGCAAAGCCTCTTGTGCAGGGAGTTAATGCTGAGTGCCCAGGCAGGCACTCTTTCATTTTCTGCATGGGGAGGCAAAGGGCAATGTTTCCTTCTATCAGTGGAATCTTTTTTTGGCCAGGGTTCTCTCCCGTGGTACACGGATCAGTAGCCCCAAGGTTGGGGCTTGCTGACAGCCAGGAGCTACTGCAATCATAAATAATAATAATATTTTACAGAAGGCTTCAAGCATGTGCGCTGCATCCCTCTGCAAACTGATTCTGTAGTGACTTGGTTTCATGTCAGTTTAGCAAAATGCTGAATGTGCATAGTTCCTCTCCATTTTATCTTAAAATAGGACATCTAAATAAGGAGCTCTGTAGGCCTTTCCCAGTCTCTCCTGGCTGTCAGCTTTCACTGAGCTTCCCCACACCTCCCACTGCATTTTTCTCCAGGGTAGGAAGAGACTCTGCAATGTAAGTGGGATTATTCATGGGTGACAAATGTAGCCCGGTGTGACTGTGGGATATAGAAAAGCAGCTACAAACTGCAGAAAATTGGAGAAATGGAAGCGGGGTTTATAGAAGGGATTTCGTGCCATAATGGCTCAGATAGCAGAGAGCTGATCCTGTGCTGTGTTAAAATGCAGCCTGGTTTTAGCTTTTCCATGACCTGCTGTTTCCAGTGACACCGGGGAAGCTGGTGCTGCCTGTGCCACGGGGGCACTTTGTTCCTGCACTGTGCCAGCCAAGCCAGCCCTGGCTTCAACCCTGCTGAGGTTCCTCCTGCAGAACCACGTCAGGGCTGGTATCCGTGGTGTCACCAGAGCCACTGAGATGCATGGCAGAGCATCCAGCACTGCCCCTGGGGCACTTTCTTCCAGCAGAATACCTTAAAAAAGCCTCCATCTACACGGAGAAGCTCGCAGCAGACTCTCCAAAGAATGACTTCTTACTTGAAAAGAATTTCTAAATAAACTCCAAGCCACGTTTTTATAGGGAAGGATGGTATTTGCAGAAAAGGTCAAGGCTGTAACAGGCAGTGTTCTTGGAGATAGGAATTCTCAGCCCCTGCAGCTTGCCACAATTTGACATGTCTTTCAACCCTCGAGTCCCCATTTCACATTCACAATCAAGAAAGAGACACCAGGTTTTCATTTCCAAATGCAGTGCTCCACTGGCTGGGAGGTTCCTCCCCTATAGAAAACGTACAGGAGCAAAAATGGTTAGGATTTCACTAATTACAAGGTTATGCTTAGCCCCAACCCCGTGCCAGGACCTGTTAGTGCTGGTGCTGCAGGAAAGCCCTGGGAAGGGCTTTGGGAGGCACCAGTGGAACTCCTGCCCCTGGGAGTGTCCAGCTGCACCCCTGGCATCCCCTCTCCATAGCTCAGCCCTGGCTGGGCAGCTGCCCAGGGTGGCTCAGGCTTTTCTCAGGGCTGGAGATGTGCTGGACTTGTCCCCAGGGGAACAGGCAGCGATTTGTGCCTGGAGCAGGTGTGAGAGAAGCCTTTCCTGCGAGAGTCTCCGAGGGGAGCATGGAAACACGAACATAACTAGCAGCGAAAACTGAGTGGGATTTGTGTTTCTGGTGAGATGTCAGGAAATAGCTTCAAAAATGCTCTGCTGAGAGGCTTCCCAGCAAGCTTTTAACTATTCCCTCACCTGGGAAGATTGCTGGGGATGAATTCCTCGGGCGTGACGCAGCACGGAGCTGCTCTGGAGCTGCCTCGGCTCTCCTGGCATCTCCAGGCGAGGGAGGAGAGCGAAGGGCAGTACCTGGGAACCTGGGAGGAGCGGGCAGGAGCGCTGGCAGCAGCTCTGACTCAGCTCACCGTGTGGGCTGACATATGTAAATTGCCACATACATTTGTAAATGTTTTGGTATGCCTGAGCAAGCCAATATCTGGAATTAATTTTGGTCTTTTGGGAGGCAAGACAGGGAGCCCGTGAAGAGGATGAGTCCAAATGGACCACAAGTGTGAATGCTGGTGGGGTTTGTTCAGCTGGCCCAGACCTGTGTGTGGATGTGCATTTGCAGTTTGAATTTTCTGGATTTGGTTTTCCTCGCCTCACTTGTAAAGTGACTCGGAGCAAATTGAACTAAGATCACTCCAGCCTTGAAGCAGACTCGCATGCTGGTATTAAACATATTTTAGTGGGTTGTGCAATGCAGAATCCTTGCTCTGCAGTCTGTTTTAGTGTTTCTTTTTCTCCCAGTGCTTCTGCACTTTTTAATGTCAGCACTCTGTGACTGCTATTTTGTGAGACGTGGTGCCCTAAGGGCAGCTGGGGGTCATTTCTCCACCACCAATGTTTGCCACTTTTGGGAGCAGAATGCAGGCTCACCATTTTACACGTTAGGAGAGGAAACATAACTTTTTTGGTGCAAACTGTGGGGAGGGTGGTAGAGGCAGAATGCAGCTACCTCAGCTGCATCACAGCCACGGTGAGGAGCGGCTCCTGCAAAAAAAAATGCACTGGGATGGTGAATGCCAGTGATGGGTCCAGCACAAGTTATTCCTTGGCTGTGTGCAGGTCGGTCTGAGCTCGCATCCCACCAAACTCTGTGACAGCTCTGCTGGCAGGGTGCACTCTCCCGTTTGGTGTTTGACAGTCCCTGACAGGATTATAAAGAGCTGCTGCACCTACAGGCAAAGAAATGCTACAGGTCCTACATTGCTGCAAATCACATTCAGGCTTGTGAAGCCCATCTCATCCAAAGGCTTCAACTGGATTAGTTATTTTTAA
Source organism: Platysteira castanea (assembly GCA_013397175.1). NCBI lineage: Eukaryota > Metazoa > Chordata > Aves > Passeriformes > Platysteira > Platysteira castanea. The sequence continues at coordinate 570,856 of VYXC01011223.1, read as the reverse complement.
ACCCCACAGAAGGAGTGTTAAAANTGTTTTTGTCAAAAAAGTCTAAAAAAAAAAAAAAAAAAAAAAAAAAAAATCGGTGCTTTATGTTCTGAGGTGCTTTCTCATAATTTCTCCATCCCTTTGCTGCCTACACCCCGACACTGTATGAAAATGACTTTGGAGACAACACAAAGGGCTGTTTCTGCAGCTTGCTTTTTGTAAACCTTAAGATTTTGCTTTTCTCCTTTGCTGAAACTCCAGTAAACATCTAAGATTTCGATATCTGATTGAAGAGAGAATTACAGCTCCCGTGATATCCCTATACAGAGCCCCTGGCTGGTACTTACTGATAGATTATTAACAGCTGACAGTGGGGAGCCAAATGGATGTCCTCTGGTTTTAAGGTAAAATCTTGAAGGCATAACTCTTGCTGTGTCACATGAACCAAGCTTCTCACACATGGAGGACAAACCTTATCAGCTCTTGCAGCTTGTAGAAAGAGTTGCTGCTGTATTTGTTAATGGGTCTGGCTGGGATCCAGCACTTGGGGCTTTGGGGGCTGCCAACACCTCGCCCACAGGCAGGTGCTGTGGTCAGCCACAGATCCCCTCCCCGGCTCCTCCGGGATGCACTCGGGGATGCTGGGCTGTGCCTGCAGCCGGGATGCACTCGGGGATGCTGGGCTGTGCCTGCAGCCGGGATGCACTCGGGGATGCTGGGCTGTGCCTGCAGCCGGGATGCACTCGGGGGTGCTGGGCTGTGCCTGCAGCCAGCCTGGCTGAGCGCAGTGCCAGCTCCCGAGGGGCTGCGGGGATCCAGGGTCAGCAGGGCACTGAGGAGAAACCCCCAGCAGCTGCACCCCCTGCTCCCCCCCTACCCGAACCTGCTGATTCAAAGCAGTGAGGTGGCTCTGACAAGCTGCAGTGATCCCAATCCACGGCTCCTGCTCAGGGGAAACCTCCTGAAGGGGCTTTGTGTGAGCTTGAGAAGGGCAGGAGCTGCTGCTGCCTGTTCCTCACCCTCGAGTCGATTCTGCATCTCCCGTTCTGCCTCAAACCAAGCCTGCAGGTCCCAGCGAGGTCTCTGTCCCCTGGGGAATGACACACCAGGGATGAGGTCTGTGCTGGCTCTGTCCCCACGCCCTGTCCCTGCCCGGCCGTGGGGGACGAGCAGCCGCATCACCTCTGCCCGCCTGGGCTGCAGCTGCTGGCTCAGCTCCAGAGGGCTTCCCCTACCCCCTTATCTCACAGCAGCCCGAATTCCAGCTCAACAAAACCCAGCCACAGACTTATTCAAAACATTTATTAGTGTTTAAGGAAAATAATAGTGTGTGAAAGGTACAGAGCTTTGTCTAAAGCCATATGCGTTTTCTTTATTTACAAGCTTATTTGGCTGCAAACTCTACACGAGATAAAACTAGTATGTTTTTCTCCCAGAGATTTGGAATTAAGGACAGTTTGTCTTTTATTTATTTATTTCTTTTATTTTTTTTTCCTCCTTTTAGTTCAGCACTGTAAGTTAGGACAGCATTTTCCAGGGTTTACTGCTATCTTTTTTCCTGTAGGCGTTTTGCTTCTCTCGCAGTATTTTCATTCCAGAACAAGGCTCATTCCAGATGCAAAGCATAAAGGAAACATTCATACCTTGGCTTTTAAGCTAAACCTCCTTCATGAACAGCAAGTTCATAAGGAATGTTAATTAAAGCATCATACAGTATCTAAATGGACTTCTTTTTTTTCTCCTTTTTTGTTTTATAAAGAATTAAGGCTATGTAGATGTCACAATAAAATAATCTCAGGTAAAACGCACCCTATCTGTTAGATATGAAAGAAAGGTTTAACAATAAATAAATGATTTATGCTGTCAATAACATTATGGAACTGTATAAAACTATATTTACGCAGCTTTAAACATAAAAAAAACCATACTAGTGGCATGAATATATACAACACAGGTCATGACATACGTTTAAATTATCATAGCCAGCAGTGTTCTTTTTTTTTAAACGGGGACACTATAATAAATAGAAATGTTAAATATTTACAATAATAGCATATGTGGAATCAGTAGATGAACACATAAAATCTTCACACACAGAGGAAAATAAAAATGATGCCTTATACAAAAATCCCT
>VYXC01011223.1:557974-568739 GCA_013397175.1 Platysteira castanea | reverse complement strand
TCCCACCCCCAGCTTTTCCCCCCCCCCCACCCAATTTTCACTGACTAAACAAGGGGAACACACAATTTTCCCCACAGAACCAATGAGTACAAATAAAACTGTATGCATGCTGAGGTGATATGTTGACTGAGACATTCAAAGATGCAGATCTCTGTTTGGTTCCCATTGATGAATCAAGACCTCTAATGACAGAGGGATCTTATTTTAGTTCAATGCAAGAACATTGGTAGCAAGTTGTTGTTTCTGGTTTGTGTTTGCTTTTTTTTTTATTATTTTTTAATTTTTTTTGTGCTAAAATGCTTGGATTGTCTTTTTGGTTTGAGCTTGTTCTTCGTGGTGGTTTTGTGCCACCGAGGGGGAGAGGACACTTGCAGGGAACCCACGGAGGCACACGCCAGAAACCTTCTTAGGGTACCACCAGCAGGTTTTTGGAGCAGAGGAGGTGGCCAAGAGAGTCAGACCCAAACCAAGCTGCTCTGTGGGGACAGCCTGGGTGCCCCAGGGGTGGCAGAGCTGTCACCAGCCCGGTGGGGCAGATGCCACACTCACCTCACCATCACCACGGTCTTTGCTGCCACAGCACCTGGCCTGATACCAGCTCTTCCCACTGAAACCAAACGAAAATTTCGTCACAGAACTTCGCTAAAATTGGGCAGGATCAAGGCCATGTCTTTAAGCAAAGACCTGGTGATCACAGAGACACCTTTTCAACTCAACTGTCCCCTCTTGCCTCCTACGTGGTTGCTATTTAAAGCGGTGCCTCCAAGTTCTGCGGGTGGATCCCTGCATTAAACCCTGAATGTAGCTATTAGGAGCCGTGCTCACTTAGCAGGAACTGAAATCTGAGTTGGAAATTGTAGCCAGATTCCAACACCCTCTCCTGTTTATGCAGCTCCTTCCCACCATGCGGCAAGACGTACGTTAGTTCACTGGGTACGTTCTGTCTCTGCTGAACCTCCTTCCTGCCCCCACAGCTTTCCTCCCAAACTTTCTAAATGAGAAGGCTCCAATCCCCGGTGTGATTCCCACTTTCTAAGAAAAACTCCCTTTTTTTCTCTAGAGGAAGCTGAGAGCTCACCCTCCTGTCCCTGTGGGTGCTGTAGCCTCCACTTCCAGTACAATATCTGGGAATATAGGATTGCAGAGCTGCAACCTGAGAATTACAATTGCATAGGGGGTAGGAGAGATATGGCCAAACACCTCGTTCACACTCGAAACTGCTTAAAGACAATAAGCTCTTGACACTCTTCACCTTTACTAACTCGTTCTGTGGAGATTGGTCGTCGTTACCTGCACAAGAATTCAAAAACCCAAGTCAATCCCCTCTCCTTGTCTTTGGCATTTGGATAAACCAAGCTATAGGCAGGTCAGAGTGGGGCTCCACATCCCAGTAAACCACACCACTCCTGCTAAGGAGAGACAGGCTTCTGGTGGGCCTTCAGTGCAGCCCTAGCAAGAACTAAATATATGGGGATATATAGGGTCCTTTGCTGTCTGAGCCCACACCTGCCCCTTTAGGCTTGGGCTGTAAGGGTGGAAGACCTGTATCACTGAGGGGGCAGATGGAAGCAGAGAATATGCACAGGGTTTTCAGAGGTCCGTGAGAATACTTTTGGGGGTCCTCCACCCTGTGCAAGTCGTAACAGTCACGTTGCCTTGTCTGGAAGCTGATTACTTGCCTGTGAAGTGACTGGATGTGGTTCTGTGATCAGCAAGTGTCAAGTGATGCAGTGGTTAAAAACTAACAGGGGGCACTTAAAACCAGGCAGCGTCACCCAGGTGGGAACAATGGCTCAGAAGTTACTTCAGAGAAAGTGGTGGAGCTCCAAGACCACACGGTTCCCGTGCCAGAGACGGGGCAGCTACTTCATTAGAGAGCTTCACACAGAGAGCCCTGAGCTCTGGCGTTCCCAGCCACAGGCAGAAACCAAATCCCCCTGGAATTCAGCCATCTGCTGTAAGGCTGTGCCCTAAACCTTTGGAGGTGCTAAGCCACAAGCAGCCACATGCAGTCTGGCAGAGCCCGCTTGGAACCTTCTCCCCTGCCAAGGAGACCAAGGGAAAAAACAAAACAAAACAAAGCAAAACAAAAAACCCCCAAAACCAAACCCCAAACCCAACCCAACAACCCCCAAACAAGATCCTAAATTTCAGATGATGTCCATTTCATAAAAAAGGGGGAAAGAATTTAGCTGGAGACATTTTGCCACCCGAGTGTCGAGTTTGCTGGATCGATAACCCATTGCCACTGCTCTCCCTTTGCTACTATATACACACTGATGCCGAGGTCCATAGATATCTTGCAATGCCCTGTGCTTGACCTCTGAATGGGAAATGCTTTGGAATGTCCATAGACGGGAGGATGGAACTCAAGGGAGGAGGTTTCCAGGGGAGGGCAGGGGGGAAAGGGGGAGCTGGTGCCTTTTTTCACCTCCGGATGTCGGAGAAGTCGGACAGTTCGTCTGCCCGGTCCAGGATCCCGTGGGCCCCTTTGGGGCCGTGGCCCCCAGCTTTGACCCGGGCGTTGGAGTGGCCCTTGGTACCTCTCTCTCCCTTGGCTGCTCGCGAGCTCTCCCTGTGCTCAGGCTCGGCGTGGGCCACCATGTCCCCACGGCCAGCACCGGCCCTGCTGCCTTCCCCCGCCTTCTTCTCGGCTCCCAGGACGGCGTCTCCGTGCACGGCCGAGGTGCAGAAGCTCAGGATGGAGCAGAGGCTTCCCCAGTTCTGTTCACACTGGGCCTGGACGCTCCTCGTTATTGCCTTTTTCACCTCCTCGCCACAGGTGAGCAGGATGTTCACTAGGTCAACGTAAGGCCTGGAGGTAAAGGGGACAGTGAGAGGAGAGTCAAAAATCACTCAAGGGAATCGGTGAAGAATCTGCCTCAGCCTCCCTGGGCACAGCAAATCCAGTGGTGTGAGCCCCTGGCACCCCCTGACCCAGCAGTGATTCTGCACCACGTCAATTATGCAAAATCCCAACTTGTGATCAGCCATTGCGCTGCAGGAAATGCACAGTGGCATCCTGGCAAAGCCTCTCTGGATTGATCTTGCTTGCTCTCCCCCTGGAGAGACTCTGGGGGAACTGGAATGTTCACCAGAGGAACAGATGAGGTCTTGCTTGGCAAGTGAAAGAACTATCTCACAATTTCTGTCTCCAACTCTTTCCATACCCTCCCATCTTTATTACTCAGGACACATGGCAAAGGACGCTTGCTCCTGTCCAGAGCCATCAGCTTCACCAAACAGGCTCTGGGTGAATGGCAGGCACAGAGCATTCACCAGGCTGCAAGAGGGAGGCGTTTTCTCACCTCTGAGAAAGCAATAAATACTCAGCTAGAGATTCTCCAGCTTTCCTCATCATCTCTGGAGCACTGGGTGCTGATCTCCATCACAGGCAAGATCCTATCTGGACCCAGGATCTGCCTGAACAGAGCTCAGACACATGGAATCCACTTTGGTGGCACTTTTTTCTTCCCACACCAAGTTTGATTTCTTCATTTCCTCACAGAGCTTTCAGCATCTACCTTTTCCCAGCCAAACAAGGCCTCGGAACATGCCATGGCTCAGTCCCCTCTGTGCTTCCCAGCCACCCCTGAGTGTCCCCAAGGCACCAGCAGCTCAAGCACGGCACTTGGGCTTCTCAGCCACAGGTCACCGAGTGCAGCAATTTTAAAATAGTTGTGGTCACAAGTTTTGTGGGTCAATATTGATGTTGTCTATTGACACAACTGCTCAGCTGCTCGCAGGCCCAGAAGGACGTGCTTCAAAATCTTCCACGGCAGGAACTACCCACACAGCTCAAGTGAAAAACTGCCCAGGGTCAGCAGTCGGGGCTGTGTGGGGTGGGTGGTGGGGCTGCACCTCCCGGGCACCCCATCCACCAGCTCTGGTGGCTGTGGACAAGCTTAAATCTCTTCTTATTCACTTAAGTCAGAAGAAAGGAGGAAAACCAACAGATTACGATCAGTGTCTGACCTTACCCAACTGCTTAAACTCATTTTGACTCGCTAATCTTGGAGAGCCACCTATTCCCCTATCTCAAAATACTTCCCATGGTTGGATTGTTCCTGCTGCTCAAAAAAAAAAGAAAAGAGTAACTTGGAATGCAGCAGGGACCAGTGTGCCAAGGCCTGTCACCACTTCCACCATGGCAAATCAGCCTGACCCCCACAGCTGACTCAGGAGGAGGCTTCGCTGCCCGACCGCGTTCCGGACACTCATCGGGAGAGAAGAGTCAGAACAAAACAGAGAACAAGCCTGAGAGCTGCCACTTGCTTCTCTGCTCTTAGGTTTTGGTTTTAAATGTAAAGTAGGAGATAAGAGAGAGCTGAGCACGTTGCGTACAAAGTGATCCAGCAAAAGGGTATAAAAACCCACCCCCCCCAAAGAAATGAGTTCTTGAAATTGGGCATAACCTTTGCAGAAATCTTTGTAAGAAAAAAGGTCGCTGGTATGACTAAAAAGTGGCTCAGCTGCCAAATATTTCAGGTATTCAGAGCCTGCCAGAGCCCTGCGGATTAATACTGGCCCATTTCTCCTCGCCTGTTTTACTTTCTGCATTTCAGCCGGCCTGACCAGAGTACCTGAACTGAGCACAAGGCTGCAAGTCAGCAGACGTGATTTTATTTCCAGCTCTGCCACACTTGCCTATTGATCTCGAACAAGTTCCTTAGTTCAAGAGCTTCAGAGATGGCCTCTAAATTTAGGGGAGGGGAGGAGGCTGGTTGGTTCTATTTGGGGAGTCCCGCATCGGAGAGCCGAGCTCCCACTCCGGGAGATGCTGGAGTGTAGGAAGCGCTAAATGAGATCATGCAAATTATAGGTGTTCAGCTGAATGACCCTCTCTTCTCCAACCAACAACCCCCCAGTTCAGCTCCCCAGAAACAAGCAGCTGCCTCTGAGCATTCCTGCTTGAGCCTGTTCATAAAACAAGGATAACTCACTCCTCTTTGGACAGGTTTTTGGCTCGCACAGTTCTTTTCATCCCCAAATGATGGGGGGGGTTAATTGGTGCCAAGTACCCAATTTATAGCTGCTGACACAGCACAGGCAGTGCCCAGAGAGGTGCTGCTGGGCAGGATGGAGCCTTGCTGCCCTTCTCCCCCAGCCAGCAGGATGCTGCCCATGGCCCTGGGCACAGCAGCTCTGCCCCCAGCCGTGCCTTTGATCCCAGCCTCAGGAATGCCCAGGGAAAGGGCCTTGCTTTCAGGCCACCATGTCCAGCTCGAACAAACCACAGCATGGGATTTATGGGACTAAACTGGCACTGAAGCATCTCTCTGTGACTGCAGCTGAGTATTAGTGGGGGGTGGTTTTCAGCACAAAAGGAATCACAGCACAGCTCCTCTGGATAGTGAGGAAAATAAAATGCAAGGTTAAAATTCCCAAAGGGGTGATTCTGTAAAAAAATTTGTCTGTCATGACTGTTGGGATTTGGAGTTTTCTGTGCTAATATCAAGGCACAGAGGTGTGGTAGGAAGATGCTCTAAGGTTAAGCCTGATGCCAGGCTGTGGCTCAGCCCTCTTGTTTCGGGAGTGAGACGTTCACCTGCAAGAAAAACAGGCTCTGATTTTTGCATTTGTGCACAAAGAGTCAGTACAAACAGCTTGTGCTTGGTTTGTTGCTGTCATGTAGCAGCTTTGATCAATTCCAAGTAGGATTTGTGCCTGCCATTCCTTGGAGGACAGCTGTGCTCCCAGTCAGAGGAACGAAGTCCTCAAAAATCTGACTTGTGCCTTCATTTTGTACAACCCCATGTTTTATTAAAAAGCATCTGGGATTAATAAAGAGTAAGATGAATGGGAGATTACCTGGGGGACTGCAGCTCTTTCAGGGACAATTAACTACAAGACATTTCGCAGTATGTATTTAAAGAAGAAATTATCATCTTGCTGACGACTTTGCATAAACCTTCTTCCCCCTTCTCTAGCTGTCACCTCTAACAGGACACTGGGGTCAAAATGATGCCTTTGAGCTCAGAAAGCACAAAAACCACTGTGAGATGCCTCTGGAAATGGCAGACACTGATGGTGTGTGTTTGCCAGAGCACCAAGGGGACTGGCAGATCCAAATGCAACCCATTTCACCTCCTTCCACAGTCCCATCTCGCCCTTTGCACACAAACTTCAAGGGGCCCTGCGAAGAAAGCTTCACCTTGGTGCTGTACATGGGAAAACAAGAGGTGCTTAAGGCCAGAAGGAGGTGAAACAGCTCTTGGGCAGATGCACAGCCCACTGGCGCTCCTGGAAGGAGCTCCCACGCTCTGACTGCACCAGCACGGAGGCACTTACTCATGCTGCAGCAGGTCTTTGAAGTGAATCATCTCCACAATGACCTGGACGTTCTCCTTGGCAGCAGAGCAGAGGTCATGCTTCAGGTAGCACTCCCGCTGTAACTGGAACACCATCTCTTTAATGGCAGGGCACTTACGGCTGATGCAGCTGAATTTATGCCTCAAGGCATGAGCCTTACACTTCAGAGCGTCTTTAATGAAGGATTTTCCCTGAGAAGGAAAGAAATGGAGTAGGTCTGTATTTTTGTCCATTAAGCACAGCAGCTGATTTATGCCCAGCCAGCTGCTTCTCTGCAGGACAATGTCAGGGGTTATTACAGTGCTAAGGATATCACTTAATGGCTTTCCCCTTCTTCTCTGTTTCTCTGCCCTTACAGCCCATGCCAAGTTACCCAGCTTTGCTGTCCCAGTGGACCTGAAACACCCAGGGCTTCCTCACGGGTACTTTGAGGTTTCCTCTGCCCCAATGAGGGAAAGAGCAAAAGCGAGCACCTTGAAGTAATTCAGTGCTGGAGTTACTGGACTAATTTGCTTCCAGGGTGGCAGAACAACAGGTTCACACAAAGGAAGGGCATCCTGCCATGGCTGAGCTCCTCAGGACCACAAGCAGATACCCATTCAGTAACTGCAGCGTTGTTTTTTTCCATTTTAAAACTAGTTTACAAACTCAGAGCCATGTGTGCACGATCTACATGCACTGCCCTATTCCCCAGCAATCAGTGTTTTCTTCCTCAGAGAGGGAGTCAAATCAGCAGAAATAATAATCCTACAGCGTTTTCATGTCTGTTGCAAGAAATTCTAAGTAAGATTAAGAAAATCAAATCAAGTAGCTAAAAAATAAGGTGGAGAAAAGCAGTTTTAGCAGCATCTCCTTTAACCACTGTTTGGGATTCCTTCATTCAGCTGCTTGGTGGGCATCAAACCCATCCCTTCCTTTCCTCTTTTATTGGATCCTGCAGCTGCAGCTCTGCTCAGACTCCCTTCACTTGCTGAGCAATGGGCCCCTGGAAGCCTCCTGCACTGCCCCCACCTCCTCATCAGCCTCAGAATCTTTTACACAGGTGCTCCATGAACACCAAATCCTTGCTCCCCTTTCCCCCAAGAGTGCCCTGGCCCAGCTCCACTGACACAAAATAAGATTCACCCCGGCCTGCAAGCAGGTGTTGTCCCCAAATTGTTTCAAGCCAGAAATGTCTCTTGCTGATCAAAGAGCTGCTTCACTCATAATCCCTATTTCCCAAACCAAAGGTACTCTCTTGCCCTTCCCTTCAGGAGCAAACACACACAGCACAGTAGGCAAATAGGGATGAAAAGGAGAATTCTTATATAAACCCAAACTGACATCAATTCTCAGGTTTCAGAGCAGAGAACAGAAAATGGCCAGTGTTAGTCCTGTCATTCAATGCAGCTTGAAATAACTGGAGATGATACAGAGAGGAGCTGTGAAAAGCCATGTCATAGCAGAGGCTAAAGTCACCTTTGTGTTAAATAAAGCTCCAGGGGTTTAAATCTTCAGCCTGGATGTGAAACAGGCTGGATTTGATGAGCAGCATCTGGGGATCTGGCATCCATGGCTACTCTCAGCCTCCACAGGCACCATTCCCTGCCTTCCCAACTTTCCTTCCCTACTTCTTTGGTCAACTCTGTTCACTGACAGAAATACTGTGCAAAAATAAACGAGTGTTTTCTGGAAGCCACTTGGAAATTAAGTCCAAGGTTTTCAGATACCCACAAAAGCAGCAATTCCCATTTTAATGACTAAACCAGGCCCTTCCTACATCCTTGAGCATTTGAACCTCAACCTCCAGCCCTTCAAAAGTGCTCCCACCACCCCTGATGGGACAGGCTGGATCCTGAGGACAGCTCTACTTTGTGCCACGCTTTTAGCAGTGCCACGGAGCTGGTGCTTTTAGTCAAGTTATTCTGTAAACTGCCTGGTCAAGCCAAATGCTGCTGGCCCGTCGGAATGTTCCCTTCCCTCCACACTGAAATGGGAGAGGAGGTTTACAAGACATAATAACAGGATGTCTCAACAATGCATAAATGGTCTGGGGAGAAAATGAAGGAGACAAACTTAATACCACATACCATGGAAGTAACGTATTTTAACGTCAGCGCTCGAACCCAGGGCTTGTTTGAGTACAGCAGCTTTAGGAGGTTGCCTGGGCTGGTTGTGTGCAAGTCTTGAGGGCCAACTTTAGTAACAGCCTGTTGGGAAATCCTGAGATAATTCTAAATGAACCGGGAGCCCAAGCTGCGTCTCAGAGTCGGCTTTGAACAAACATGGGGTAGAGGCTTAAGCCGCCCAGTGTTTCTTAAAACCATGTTTGGCTCCACGAAGTGCTGTGCTGGAGTTATCCTGGGGACAGTAGGTGGAAGGGATCCAGGGAGCTGCAGTCTGTCTCCTGGGACAGGTTGCACACCGCTGCTTTATTGCTGTCCTGAGGTCCTGGTTCTGGACCTCTCAACAGAAAAATTCCTAGTGAGTTAGTAAATCACGGCAAAACTAGACTCGCTCTGGGAATTTTTTGTGCAAAGAGGTGTTAAGGAACTGCAGTACACGCCAAGTGTGTGTCAGAAGCAAGCAGACAGGTAGGGCATTTCCCCATGTTACCTGGGCATCGAATTTTCCAGCGTTGTGCAGGAATGTCATGCAGATCTCGTGTAAGCCTCGGATCTCGCAAGAATTGTTCTCAAAGCATTCAAACACTCCACATCCCACATCGCCAGCATTTACCAGGCAGTGCTGGATTTCGGCTAAAACGAGTATTGGTTAGAGTTAATTTGAAGAACTTTTCACAGAAACTGGTGGTGGGTAGTGGGGAGAGAGTTGTTTTGCTACCAACATCAGTTTGAGAGAAAAATGCGTGACAATGGTTAATTGTACCCGCAGCGTGCCCGTTTTTTGCAGGAATTAGGCCAAAACTTGGGTGTATTATGTTATGAAATTGATATCCAAGAAGTAAATGCCAAATCCACTATGCTTACGTCAAGCTATTTCACTTGAGAACTGTCTCATGCTCTTGAATTCCTCAGCAGCAAAGGACAAGAATGATTTTTGCTCTCTGGCTCGTGCAAAGCCCGCCCCAACAAATTTAAGTGCCAAAACGAGAAGCCCAGGACCCAGCCAGGCAAAATTTTTCATTTTTGGTACTTTGAGCAAGTTTCTGGCTATTTAGCACAGTGTTTTTTACAAACCACTGGGTTTTGCCTGTCAGGATGTCTGTCAAGTCAATGGCAAAACTCCCACTGATACATAAAGTCCTTTGCACCAAGTGTTGTACAAAAATGCAACCGTGTGCTCAGCTATGCAGAAATCAATAGGAGAGACTTCTATTTACATATGTAGTACATAAAATAGATGTACCGGGGCTAGCAGTTACATATGTGTTTATTCTGCCCTTTCAGATGTTATGTAATACTGCAAAAAATGCTGTCTAATACTCACTTTCAAAAAAAAAAAAACAAACCCAAAAAAACCCAACCCACCAACCCAAGAATCTAATTCTTAACACGACAGCTTCTGGTCCTTTAAAAAAAAAAATGGATGTAGTAGTACTGCCAGAGGGAAGGTGGTTGCTGAAAAAGCCTGGGGATAAAGTTAAACAGGGGCAGCTTTTAGACCAGAACTGAGGATGCTAAGAATTCCTGTACTCTGTGCCCTGTGGTACCTTTAATTAAAGTTCGCCCTTGGGAGCCAGCCTAATCCCCCTCGAACCGCAGCGTGTTTCAGTCATCCCCAGCCTCCCCCTCTGCCATGCGGTCCATTTGCAAGTCTTTACAGCAACTTTCGGTCTAATTTCCACCCGCTGCAAGGCAGAGAGAGGAGCCGCGGATGTAAATGCGGAGCCTGCCGGAGTTCTCACGACCTCCCCCACCAGCTCAAACCCAAATCGCTGCCGCCGCACTTTTCCCCCCCCACCTTTCCCCCCCCGCTTCTACNCTGGGGGTGGCACAGGGGAGCCCCGGGGTGGGATCCAGGGATTGTCTGAGCCACGGGCGGAAAGCTGCGCAAACACAGCCGCACCGGGAGGAGGGAGAAAGGGGCACTGGAGCCCTTTGTGGAGCGCTGCGGAGCGCGGAGCCGGGCGCTTTCGGGGCCGGGAGCGCGGCTCTGGTGCTTGTGTTGGCATCCGGATGCAAACCCTTTGCCGGATCACATGTCCTGGCTCCAGCGTGCTGAGAACTGCACAGTGCCGTGATTCACATGTGGCAGTCCCTAATGGGCATTCGTGCATTCCTGCTCGTGTGTGTTTNGCCCGGCGTGGGGCCGCGGCTGTGCACGGGCAACACGTGCTTGGCAGAGCCGGGCTTTAAAGGTAATTAGGAGCGAGCTCCGATCTCCTGCGATGATTTACGCCTGACAGTCGGACACCGAAATAAAACGCCTGTCATAACTCGACGCGGCTGCAGCGGCAGAAGCAGCGGCAGCAGCAGCGAGGGGAGGGGGACACGCAGAGAGAGGCCAGCCC
>VYXC01011223.1:431579-557007 GCA_013397175.1 Platysteira castanea | reverse complement strand
CCCCCCCACTCTGGGATTTTGTACCCTGCTTGCTGCGAGGGGATTTCGGCCAAGTACATCACTTGAGGGGGGAGAGTGGTACCCTGGGTGCCGACCCGGATAGGCGGATAGGGACAGGCGCTGCTTTCCCGGGGGGAAGAACCCCCTTAGACCGCCGTCACCGTGGGGAGAGCATCACTCTTTCAACCACCCCAGCCAGCTCTGGCTGCTGCCTTTTGTCCGGTAGCTATAGCTGGGTGGGGGGGGGGACACCCACACAACCCAGGACCACGTAGGAAAATCCGTAGCAGGGGGTGAGAAGTGCCGCGCTGGCTGGGGAGGGGCGAGCGTGTCTCCCCTTGCACTGCCGTAATGCACATCAGATGTTTCATCAGACCCCGCAGGCCCCATGCGGTCCTGCCCCCCCTCCCTGGCAGCCCCCGAGCCCCCGGCAGGGCCGGGCCGCGCTGTGCCGTGCCGGGGGCGGGGGTCCCGCACGGGGGAGGGGGTGGAGGGGCGCAGCCAGGAATGTCTCCAGCTGCTGCTGCCGCCCGCTTCCTCACAGCTGTCAAAATGCACTTGAGGAAATCCACTCACACCTCCCCGAGCAAGGGTCTCCTCGGCGGGACGTGACACCGCGCCGCAGGACCATGGCTCCACGGCTACGCACCAGCAGGCACGTCCTGACACCCCCTCGCAGCCCCCGGCCAGCCCCGCTCGCCTCGGCCTCCCCTGGTTTTGTCTCAGGCCCGCGGGTTTGTGTGCTGGGGGCTGAGCCGTGCGAAGTTTTATTTGATTTTTTTTTTTTTNTTTTTTTTTTTATCCTTCCGGAGGGTTTGACATCGCAACGTCTTTTTAAGGTTGAAATTCTTAACGGTGGTGCCAAGCTCGTGTGGAAATTCCCTTTTATCAACATGCTGCTGCTTTCGGAACTGCAACTTGCAGCTTTCCTCTAAGGAGCTGGCTGTGCCAGTGCGGATGTCTGCAAAGCCCCCGTGCCCCTGGGATGGGCTCTGCCCTTTCTGACAGCAGGGCTATTAAAGGAATAGGTTTTTCTTCTTCATTTGTACCTCACCCGGAGTGCCTGGCCCTTCTTTTGTCCTTGTTCTCTTACTATTTATACTGCTGAAGAGTTTTGCTATTTAATTGCCTTTGCTAGGTCTAACTTAGCTCGAGTGTTCAAAGACCGGGGGCTGAATGAGCTGAACTCGTGCAGGAGAATTTAAGGGATGGCAGTTTTTCTCTGTTGCAGGAGGTAACAGCCAGTGCACTGCTCCTTACCAGCAAGTTTGTATTATATATAAAATATGTATTTTTTCCTGGTGCCTCACAAATGATTCTTTCTCCTAATGTCTTTTCCCTGCTGCTTTTTGGTCTGATGCCCTCCTGCAGCCATTCCTCATCAATCTTTCTGCCTCTTTTTAAAGTTACAATTTTTGGATGGGTTTTGCCCTTTTGACTTTTGAATTCTGTGCAGTCTCCATCCTCCAGACCCCGTGTTCCTCCCTCTGGCTGATTTCTCTAGTCACGTCTTATAATTTCTTAGAGTGTGTCCTTCGAACCCCGCAGCCCTGGCCGCCCTAGTGGGCTGCTCCTCCCTTTCAGCCCGTATTGTATTAGTCGCTCCAATCAAGGTTATTTTAACATCTTTTCCTTACCAAAACCGTGCCTAAAATAGCCCCTCCTCGTGTCACTTTGGGGAAGAAATCTGCCGGCTGTCAGCACGTTGAGCATTTCCCATCTCCTCCCGCTCAGCACGCAGAGCTGGGCGGCGGGTGGCACTCAGAGCTGCGGGATTTTTCCCTGCTTTTCTCACTCGAGGTCACTCCTCGGGGTGCTCCTGGGATTAGAGGACCTGGTCCCACCTCCAGCCCTTCCTTAGGCAGGCAGGGAGCTGTGGCTGCACTTTAAAGGTGAGTGCTGTGAGGGAGAGCGCGCGTGATCCACCAAGTCATGCTCCAGCAAATCTGGCGTCTCTTGGAGCGTGGTGTAACTCGCTCCCTGGCAGCGTGATCTACTGCCAGTCGGAGTGCCAGGTAATTTTATAGAATAGTTACCAATTCCAGTGATTTAGGGGCTGGTTTCCAGGACGCCTGGGATGCCTGAATCCCAAAGGCACTGAGCCTGCAGCTTCGCTCCAGCTTGCGTGGACACAGGAGCCTGACTGCAGGGTGGTGTCCTGTTGAGAGGTGTTTGAGGACGTATTTGAGCAGTAACACTTTGGAGAGGACCACAACTCCCTCCAGAAGTTCTGAACACCTGTTGGCTTTCAGGAATACGCTCTGAGCTCCCTTTAGTTAACATACACAGGTTTTACTTTTTAAGAGCGTTTCATAATTCGATTAAGGCTTCATACGATCAAGCAGTGGCAGGAGCATTTTGCAACTGCCTTGAAATGGGAAGCATTTAATTGTTTGGCGTCTTTAGGGAGATGAGCTGCCCTCATGACTATTAAGAGGGCTGTGTCCCTGCAAGGCCGTTGCAGGCAGGTGAAGGCTGAGGAATGCTGTGCAAGAGGCTCCAGCACACAGGGAGAGAGCGAGCACACCCAGTTCTGAAGGACGGAGAGGCCGATGACTTCAAAAGGGAAGAGGATGCTGTGGGGAAGGTGTGCCAAGGTCTGGATTCTGGGTTTTCTATCTGTGACTAAACACATTTCACAGCAGAGTTAGAGTAAGCTGTGCTGTGCAGCCCCAGCAGCGCAGTGCGATTTCATCAGACTTGAGAAAATAAGCAAGACCAGGGGAATTTAGTGTTGCCTCTTCTCCTGGGTAATTTTCCCACCTCGGGGCTTAGTGCAAGGCGCTGACTTGCAAATGACACATCATTACGAAGCCAGCCCAGAGCTGCAAAGCCCTGCTGGGAAAGTGGTCAGGAGAGCGGAGGAAGCTGCCTCTTGGACTTGGTTCCTCCTGGTGTGGGACCTGCTCTGGGAACATGTTGATTTAATTCCCACAAGTTGGTTCTCGGATGGTGCGAATAAAGCTGCTGACAGTGACTGAAATGGGATTCGACACTGGAGAACCTGCTAGGCTCAGTAAATGTAGGTCTGTTGGGAGGCTTCAAAGGGTTGTATTTTAAGCCACTTTTCCCCTCTCATCATCGATTTTGAATTTCTGGTAACTAGTTTTTATGAGGAACGAGCAGAAGTTGACAATAAAGTCGCAGAAAATGAAATGCATGGAAAGTCAGAGCTAATTATATTAAAAATGATCCAGACCTTCTCGTCCTGATTGCTTGTGTAAAAATCGTGTCTTTGAGGAATGTTCTCAATGAGTTATGCATCAGGTTTAAAGCTGATCTTGCTTCTCTGATAAAAAATGAACTATTGGAAAGATTTATAAGAGTCAGAAATGCTGCTGAATATTTTAGTATTTAGAGCAGCAGGAAACCACTCTGAGATATTTTTAAAACAGGTATTTACTCAAGTAATTGGTCACTTTTAATGTGGAAGAAGAAAACCTGGTGCAGCTATATTGGACTTGACATAAAAGACAAGTATGTAATTTGTGAGCAAAACAGGGTGGAATGTACACATTGTACCTGGGGAGGTATTTCAAGAAAGACAACTCCTTGAGACAAAAAGGCAAAACAACCGACACGCTGGGTTACATGCCAGGATTGCTTATTCCTCGGTTAATCAGCTGTGTAATGAGTGTCCAGAAACAATCCCTTCTGCCCAGGTAGTTTAAGTTTCGAACTTCGTCAGCTTTGTGGCCGTCATAAAATGGATTACATGGAAGTTGGACGAAAACCACATGTTTCTGAGAACATTTTGGTTCAAATAATAATAATAAAAAAAAAATGTGGCAATGCCTGTGCCAACAATTTACTACAGAATATCTGAACCAGATGCTGTTAAACTATAATTCCAAACAATTTGCCAGAATTATGTATTTACTTTATTCTTTAAGTCAAACTAAAAATATGCATGTTTTCAATTACTGGTGGATATAAACAAAAATGTGATGCGATTACGACTCATATAAGGCAGATAATGCCCAACAGTCAGGATTTCTGGGACTACTGCACGAGCTAAAGGAAAACTGGAAGTTCTGTTGGTAATCATGTGTGACAGGGTCATCAAAATGGGGCTGTTCAGATTGAGACATATCAGACTGCAGTCTGCTTAGTCATCATGGAAGAGCTTTTGCCAAAACTCATCAATTTCTCCCTTTTTCTCACAGTAGTACATTTTTTTCCACCCTGAGAGAACGGGGAAGAGATCTGTAAGACGTGGAGGGTTCCATTCTTAGCTAAATTAATCCATGGAAGGGACTCTTGTTAGGAGATACTTGTAGGCAATCTCCAACTTGCCAGTTCTTACCCAGATGAGCTGCTCAGTGATGGCTGAAATGACAGAGCCCGACGTCAGAATCCGCATCTTGCAAGGATGGAGTGAGTTCTAGCCGGAGTTTTTATGACATTGCATGTCAGGTTACGAAGGCTTCTAGCTGGCACTCCCACGAGCTGAAACAATCTTTACCTACTGTCAAGAGGCTCTCAGAAAACCTCAAATAATTTCCTGGAGTGAAGTGGCCACCTCAGGCAGCTGCGGCCTGACACAGACAAGTGCTGGACATGCTGTAACACCCATGTTCCCAGGCTGGCTCCGAGTCAGCAGATCAGAAAAAAATGGAGTTTCAGCCTTGATTCAGAGAATTGTTCAGCAAAGACACCAAAACCGAATCCCCCTGAGCGCTATAAAGAAAAGAAGGATCTGCAAAAGATTTGCAGTGGAGTGTCTGGTTTCATGCAGACCACGGCCTGCTGGGACACAGCTCCGGCTCCCAACCCGGGGCTGCAGCGGGGGATCCCGCCTGGAGGAGCATGGAGACTCCTCACAGCTCTTCTGCAGGAATCCTGTTCGGGTTTGGGAAAGAAGAGAGCAAAAAAGAGTTCTCTGGGTCCCCCACCTGAAGACCACGCGGTACATGAAGCATCCTCTTTGTTCTGTGTGATTCAGGGTTAACACGGACTCAGTTACGGGCGGGATCAAACCCAGAGCTGAGCTGGGTTCCACCTACAACACGAGATGGTTTTAAGTTTTTGAACCCACCAAATCCTGAAGCAGTGTCTACAGGGGAGATGAGAATTACCTCTATGATGTTGACGCCAAAGCCCGATGCAAATAATTTAATCCAGTGTCCCAGCTGACATATTTATCAGACACACCCAGTTTTTGTGTTTTTGCTGCAGTTACATGAGGCAGAAGTTAAAGATGGGCAAGATTTGCTAGTCCCTTCTGCTTTGCAGTGCCAGATCCTCCCAGTGCTCTGGTTCCTCCATTCCTCCTCCTCCCCACCTCCTGAAGGAGCCTCAAGTGATACTTCCAGTCAAAGCGGGTGTTGACAACAGTTTTTTTGCTCTGGAAAAAAACCCCTACCTTGGCATTCCCGGCCTTCCAATTCACACTACACCAACCAGCTTGTGGCCAGACCAAAAGCAAAATGCTCCAGCCCATTGTGGTAGGACTATCAGAAACCCAGGTCAGGTAACGGGACTGTAATTCCACGGGGCTCGCCAAGAAGGAAATGTGCCAATGTAATTAGAGTGGTAATTATAGCACCGGAGTCACCGCCCACAGAGCACGGCTGCACAGAGCAGCGATTCCACAATCAGAGTCCAAACACTGCTCTGCAGCTGCCCTGCCTGCCAGGCCTGGCTCTCAGCTGGCCTGACCTGGGATCCACAGCGGATCTGCTTCTCCTGGGAATGGCCGTGCAGAAGCCAACGGCTGGTGCTGAAGTTAAGGGTCAGCTTTTTGTTTTCCTGTTGAACCCAACAAATTCAGTGCAATCCTGCAGGGCTGGTAAGAGCAGTGAGAGAGAAAATCATCTCTGCGGTTCGATCTCGGGTTCTCAAGGGCCTTCCGTAACCACATTTCACTTTTTACCTATTGATGGTCGTCCCACTGCTTTGAGACTTCTCAGTTGGGTCAGAAAATAATTAACCCAGAGGTCCAACTGTTCCTGTGGCCTGGTAGGACCTCTCTTTTCTGGGATCTGGACAGATGCTCTGACACACAGCACAGCCTGTAAACCATGTTGGCTCCCACCTCTTGCGTCCATGACCTACATGACACAATTTACAGGTTTTTATTCTTCCTATGGAATAACGAGTACTGTGAGTGGGAATTCACATTAAAAACAACGTGCTTTTAAGGAAATAGTTAATTATCAGTTGAGGCTAAGAGGATTCTCCAAGTCTTAACAGTTATGAACCAGACTTAGAAAAACCAGGGGTCAGTGCAGTGAGCAGTCACAGAGCTGTGGTCCTGCTCCAGCTACCAATACTGGAACAGGCAACTTTTAAAATACAAATTAAGGTCCTGCTGCCGTCATGGATCCTACTGGGACCACTTGGATGCAGGAACCTGCCTGAACCCCTCTTTTTGCAGGGCTACGGCTGATATCTGCTTTCAAATTACTGTAGTTTATATCCACCACAATGTAACTTGCAGTAGCTTCACCACCACCATGTGCCTCTCGCCTGCATCTCCCCTATCCGTGTTTATTTAACGTGTTTTCATGATGAATAGTTAAGATTAGATTTTGCTTGTGGTGGAAGCCTTATATTTTGTGGGGCTGTGGTGACAGGAGCCCTGTGCTGGTGTTTGTACCTTGCCCTGTGCTCGCTGGGGGGGAGTTGTGCCCGGCGTATCCACAAATGTTCCCTCCTGCTTCCAGCGGGATCCCACGCCAAGGAAAACACATTCCTTGAAGAGATAGGTAATTGCTTGAGATTTTGTCTAATGTTAGAGCAGGACCAATAAACTATTTGAAGCAATTTAGTATTCATAATAATACATGGTTCAGAGCTGACTAAAAGGCTATAATTCTTTTGAGGGGTTCCTCTGACATCATAAACCACCAGAGCTCAGCCAGTCAGCAGAAAGCAAAGACTGGATTATAGCTGGGCTCTTCAGCATGGGACTGTACATGGCAGTTTCTTCTGTCTGCAAAGGGATTATTTCAGATAGTTTTTTTCTCCTTATTCCAAATTGCTTTATAACCCCAAATGGAAGAATTGCTGGATGCTGTTTTCTGTGTGAAAAACCCTCAGAGATAATACTTGTTGTTTTCTCTGTCCCAGTGTAATCAGATTTTAATCTGGAAACGTGTCCAGGAGTGCAATTCAATCCTTTCACCCTCTAAGTAGGGTGTGGTGCTGCAGTACAGCTCTAACAGCACATCTGGCTGGTGCACGAATGGCCCCTCATGAAGTTGTTCTCTCATCTCCCCAGGAGTTTTACCCATCCATGTACCAATCCTGGACCCTATATTTACTGAAATATATTCTGGATATGAGTTTGGTGGATCCTTTCCTGGGTCTATTTCAGCTACACCCATTTTCATGCTCAGTAGTGGGTTCCCTGTGCCAAGCATGCCTTGATTTTTTGTTGATGTCATATTGCATTTAGAAGTAGCTGGGGACCGTTTCAAAACAGAGATCTGTTTATATAAATATTTATATGTAATTTTCTGATAGCCTCGGGAAACCAAGTCGGTGACTGAGGAAATAAATAGGCATGGAAAAAATCATAAGGGTATTGTTTATGAATATAGACAGATGATAATAACAAGCAGAACGAATTCATTGGAGAGGGAGAGCTGACATGATGGATGCTAGCTTTAACACCATGTACTAAACTTTCTGTACATCTTGTCTCAGGATTCCTGCGTCTTGAAAATCCGCAGGAATAAATTAGTGTGTGGGTAAGAGGTTCAGACAGAGCTGACTCGAGGGTGGAATGTGCAGAACTAGACCACAGACAGGGTGTCCGTGGTCTTCTGCTGCCTCCTGGGACTCCTTTGTGCCTTTTCCAGTCTCTGCGTTGAGTCAAGTGTCTCTTCTGATAACTGGTGGTGCTTTGGCTGAGGTAAAAGCTGCCTGTGCTTTTGTGTCTTGTGTAGCCAGGAGCTTTGCTGGGTGCCCTGGGAGCCTCTGCTGAGGTTCTTCTGTGTCTGCAATGTCCCCAGCAGGAAGGCTGGGGTGGCTGTCCCCAGTGGCCTGTGTGTCACACGAGGTGTCTCATCCCGGGTGGAAGACAGGCTCGGAGGTGGAGCAGACCCTGCTCCAAGGGGTCAGAGCAGCCTGGAGGGGCACACAGCTCCCCGTGGTGAGTGGCTGGTGGCAGGGCTCCGTGTCAGCCCGTGTCACCCTTGGGTGATGGAGAACGGGCACAGCAGCCTCGACTCTGCCAAAATCTTTTGGGGAAACTTTGCAGGGCACAGACCTGAGCCCAGTACAAACTGCACCGAGGCCAACCTCGGCTTGGATGGCACCGGGCTTGGGCTGCCAGGAGGGTTTTCAGTAATAACAGCAGCCGTCCGAAGCAGTGGCACAGTAATACTCATTTATGTGATTTATGGGAACACTGTATGTAATGATTCCAGCATATACAAGCAGGACTGAACTCCTTTTTAGCCTCCTGAATAGAGGCAGTTGTGTAATACCCACAGGAGCTTAGTACTTGTAGGAATATCCGGCACTGCTTGTGGCTGGAGGAGCTGTTTACATCCATCATTTCAGCTGACCCCATTAGGAGTTTTTGAAAGCAGCAAAAGAAATTTCCCCGGTGTTGAACTGAGGAGAGCAGGTAGCCTGCTACCTTCCTGAGGTTTCCACCTTCTCCTGCCCACTTGTGTGGCACGGTCAGTCAGGGGGATGCAGTTTGTGTTTGGGTCTGGATTATCAGTGAGCATAGAGCTGGTATTGTCTTGGCTGGGCCCATCGTTGTGGGCAGACTGGCTGACTACAGTGGCTTGAGTCCTGAGATCATACCAGCAATTCTTCTTCCACAGCCAGGCTCCCATTATAGGCTGCTGGAACACACTGGGGTATTTCTAAATTCTTTTTTTTTTTGCATCTGTCTAGGAGGGTTATGGAGTTCCCTCGGCGTTTGCCTCTCTTTCAATGAACATCTCTGGTGGGTTCAATGTACTAAGCAGGACCAAATCTTTGGGTTTGTATTTGCTAAAAAACAGGCTGTTTAATTCCCTCATTGCTGGATAGGATTTGTTACGTATGGAAACCTTGGGGTACCCCTTCCAGAGCCCTCCTGGCACAGGGAACACTTGGAGGTGTGTGGATGCACATCTTTGTCCACACTCATTCCTCCCCGTGTGCCTGGAAAGCAGAGCTCAGCACAGACACCCTCAGGAGCAGCAAGGAGAGACCCAAAGTGCCCTTGTGACACTGATTCACAAGAACAAGTCAGGGGAATATTCTGCCTATCCACAGACCTAAAAAAGAGAGCAGGATATGGGCTGCTTATTTGAGATCGGCTTGGTTTTTAAGTACTCTGAATTCAGATACATGGGAAGTGAATGTTTTAGGCAATTTTAATCGAATGATCTTTCTTCCAGTCAAAAGTCTCTATTAATTGGCTGACATAGTAGTTCTGTGCCTCTCCCATGAAGTTTTGAACAAACCTGTACAATTTTTTGGAGCCTACAAATAACTCCTGTGCCAAAATGCGTCTCCTGAAATAATCAGATGATTAAATCTCCTGCCAGGAGGATATGATTTCTCTCAAATTGATGTCTAGTCCCTGCAAATTTCATCTTTCGTCTCATTAAAATGATTTAGAGTCTATTATTCTCCTACCGAAAGTTCACTCTGTGTTTTAAGGACAGAAACAACATAACCGAAGTGAGGATGTTTTTGTTCCTCAAATCTTGGGTTAGGCTGTGTGTCATTCTCTGACGTATCTCTTGAACATTTATGGCTTTGAATGACGCTCAGTGGAGCAGGTTATCATTGTTTTCCTTTGATATCTGGGTTCTGATGGCACCGTATCTAAACGATGAACATATTTCACTTCGTGGCCTATCCTGAGTGTCAGCTGCAGGGGCAGAAGTGGATTTATTTGTGAATGAAGGCTTCGGCAGACAATCCTTGTGCCCGAATGTCTCTTGGCACCTCTTTCTGCTGCAGCTGGGTCTGCTGAGGGCAGTTCAGGCAGTTCAGAGCTGCCTCTGGCTGTGCTCCAGGGGATGATTTTCTCTTTCCTCGCCATCTGACCAGCGCGATGACGACAGAGCTTCTGGAGAGCTCACTCTGGTTTCAGTGCAGCCTCATTTTGGGTGAGGGCTGGCTCCCAAATTCTTCAGTTCTGGAGAAGAGACTGGCCTTTTGTGAGAGCCACATTGCACCTTTCTCTTCCTTCTGCTGCCACATCTGCCAGCCTTTCCCTCACTGAGCTGTTTCAGAGCCAGCCTCTTCACCTGTGACACCAGGTACGCTGACCTCGGTCCCTGTGGTGTGACTGTCCACCAGACACTGCCTGATTATGTAATTTTTCTGCAGAACGTGGTCTTTTGAACCAGCATGAACTGGTCCAGCAGGAGCAGCTGATGCCCACCAGTCTGTAGGAATGGCACAAACACGTGGAGGATCATGAATGGGTTTCATGAATGGGATTCACCACGATTTTACACGGAGCCCACCTGAGGAGCAACTCATCTCTGTCACCCTGGAGGGACAGTGAGGAAACCATGAGTTGCCCCCAGAGTCAGCAATTGTTCTTACTCCCACCCACTGGAAATGTCCAGGAGAAAACTTAGCCCAGTTAGCAGAGAGATGAATGCCCTCCAAACCAGCTACTTTCTCAGTAATTTAACTACAGTCCCCCATGGCAGAACAACACGTGGCTGAGGTGACAGGTCACTCAGAGCCCCACAGCTCTGCAGGCAGTGATCGTTTTATTGACATATCCGTATAATTTATTATTACACAGACATCAACTTCACTAAGAGCTGGATTGCTCCTGATGTGGCTGATAATTATAGTTTATTTTGTTCTTGCAGTTCCCATGTACTCGAGCCATGCCCATTTTCCGTGGGGCAGAGTTATTCCTGATCAGAGGTGTGGTTTCCAGGCTCTCACTGTCCTACCTTTGATGGCAGCCCAGTGGCCAGGGCTTTGCCTGGGCCTTGGGGATGGTTGGGGATGGGGACTCTGCTGCTTCAGCAACTTCTGGTTTCCCCCATGTGGTTTCCCCACACTTGGGCAATCCTGTCACGGGTGACCTTTGCCTCTGCACTGCCTAAAAATGGCATCTGGCCTCAAACCCCTGTGGGAAACACAAGGTCTGCTCGGAGCTGTGGGACACCCACCACAAGCTTGCACTTGGGCCTCCTCCAGTTTTCAGCCAGCTCACTCAGAATCCTTTCTGGAAGGGCTTTATCCTGCAGAGAGGGTAGGAATGGAAATTGCACACAGATGGGAACCAGCAGCTGGTGCTTTAATGAGACCCCTCTTTCTGCTTCCCTGGGGGAATCTGGCTAATTTACCTTCATTCCTTCTTTCATTCCCCACCTTCATTTTCTTCATCAGTGTAGATTTTGGAGTTCCTTTGGTCAGTTGTTTGTGAGCTGACTTTTCACAAAAGCTGTTTTAGTGGAGCCCTGCTATGAACAGGCATCTTTTCCTATTCTGAGTTTTGCACTCTGCTCAGTGCAAGCTGCTTCCCAAATCCATTGCTGGGCTGAAGTGCTCCACCAGGACATCCCAAACCAGTCTCCTCACTGCATGTTATGTGCCAGGTCCATCTCCTCCCTCTGTCTGGCATTTCCAGCAGTTTTCATTGTAGCTGTCTGCACAACTCCAGTCTGTGCAGGCAACAGGAAAAAAAAAGAGGAAAAAGATATTTTGCTAATAACTATTGCTAAGGCATTTTGGTGTAAAGACCTAAACTCCTTCATGAATATTGCAGTGCCTTCTCAACAGGCCTCCAGTCCACACAGCCCCCATCTGCTGTGCTTTTTGAGCCTTCAGTTCATCTGCTCCCTCCTGCACGTCTTCAGCAGTGGAATAACTTTTTCCTAGCTGAAAGCCTTTGCCAGCTGTGCTAATACTTGCTTATAAACTCGCTTACAGAGATTTCACAATTCCGGCAGGCAGGACTTTAGTCTTAGCCCCTGCTTAAAGTGCAGGCTGAAATCCTGAACCTGGCCCTTTCTGAGAAGTCATTTCTTTCCCTCTGCAGACACACTGCAGGGAATGCTCATTCCCCACTCCCCGTGTAAACCAGGGCAGTCTTCTATGAACTGCAGCAAAAAACAAAAAGCAGACTGTGTTCTTTGCAGTGAAATAAAAAGAAGCTTCTCACAACACATCTCCACCTTATTTAAAGAGAGGATTTTTGTAGTGATTTAAATTTGGGGGTTGAGTGTATTATGTTGGGAAAAGTTTGATAATAGGTGCTGGTGTTATTCAGCGGATCTTGGTTGATCATCACCCAGAGTAGACATTTACCTGCTTTTCATGGTTTTCAATCATTTTGCTTTGAAGGCTCTGAGACAGGAGACTGGCAACCTCCAACCTCCTTTGGGTAGTGCTTGGACAGGCTGGGTCTGTATTCCCAGGGCAACTCCGAATCACGGAATGGTTTGGGTTGGAAGGGACCTTAAAGCTCATCCAGTGCCACCCCTGCCAGGGGCAGGGACACCTTCCACTGTCCCAGGCTGCTCCCAGCCCCATCCAGCCTGGCCTTGGGCACTGCCAGGGATCCAGGGGCAGCCACAGCTGCTCTGGGCACCCTGTGCCAGGGCCTGCCCACCCTCACAGGGAACAATTCCTTCTTAATATCCAATCTAACCCTACTTTTTGTCAGTTTGGAGCCATTCCTTCTTGTCCTATCCCTCTGGCCCTTGTAAAGAGTCTCTCCATCTTTCCTGTGGGCTCCCTCCAGGTACTGGCAGACCATCCCAAACCTTCTCTTTCCCAGGCTGAACAATCTCAAACCTGTCAGCCTTTCCTCACAGGAGATCCCTGAAGTGCTGCTAAGAGCTGCATCGGGCCCAAACGAAGCACTCAGTCAGGAGCAGAGGCAGCAGAGCCACCATCTGCTGAGGAGAGCGTGCTGGGGGGAAGGCAGCACATCCCTGCTCCCCTCTCAGACAGTGTTGCCCTGGTTTTTGCTAAAGCCTTCTGTTTTAACCTTGGAGTCAGATTCTTTCACACAGTTTCATTTAAATAATAGCCAGTGTTTACTTAACGGTATTTTCTGTTTCTCATTCCTTTTGTGATAAGAGAACTTTGATGAGCATCTTTCTTCTCCAGTGGGATTGAGAAGGAAGTGACATGTCCTCCAATCCCTTGTGGAGTTGGGAATTGTATAAGAATGTGACATATGTAAATAAAGTAGTCTTTCCCCTCCTTTCTGCTGAACCTGGTAGGTGTGGTTATTGTGTGGTTATTGTGTTTTCCCAGACACAGCGCAGGGCAGGACGTGCCAGGGAGCAGGGCTGGCCCTGGAGCAGCATCCGTGAGAGCAGCACAGCCCCGGCAAGCACCAGCTCAGCTCCCACCTGCTGCTGCACCTGCACGGCCCCCGCCGCTGCCAAGCGCTGAGTGCAGAGCAGGAATCTCCCCGCCGAGCAGCCCTGCAGCTTCTGCAGATGTGCTAAACCGTGAAATCACGGAGAGCAGCAGATTTAGGGGGGGTAGGGATGGGGAAGAACACAGAGGAAGGGAGAGAGAGGCTCCGTTCAGTTCTCTACGACACCAACTTTGTGTTCTGTCTCTGCCTCTCCGGCCTCGGGCCGATGTTTTTCCATACTGAAAGGAAAATGTGTGGGTTTGCTCCTGCTCTCCTAGCCCTGAGTGTACAAAAATGGAAAATTATCTTTGATTCAGACCCCTGCTTATTTTTTCTGTCAGCTTATTTCCAGGGTCAGGTTCTCTTGCCCACTCATTCGTTTGGATCTTCAACCCAGCAGGAATCAGTGCCCTAATGATTAATATAAAAATCTTTCCCCCTCTCTTGTTACTTTTTAGCTTTTTATGTTAAGCTGGGAGTTCTGGTATTTCTGTGCACCATTTGCACAAGGATTTTGTTGTTTTAAGCCTGATTTTCCAGTTG
Source organism: Platysteira castanea (assembly GCA_013397175.1). Taxonomy (NCBI): domain Eukaryota; kingdom Metazoa; phylum Chordata; class Aves; order Passeriformes; genus Platysteira; species Platysteira castanea. The sequence goes on along the minus strand of VYXC01011223.1, from coordinate 543,155 downwards.
AGGTAGTGTTTATTGCTGTGTTGGTATTGTGACTGTAAAGGAACAGTATGTTTTCATCCGTGGTGTTCCTTCCCCGAGCAGATCAATCCCAGTGAACTCTTACTCAGCAAAATGATGGGAGTTTTACTAAACATTTGCCCAGAAAATACATTCTGTGGTTAGATACACTGGCTGATATGACCACACTTCAACAGCCCAGCCAGAGCTGACCTGGGATTTAGGATTGTGGGGTTGATGTAGAGCAAAGGCTTCTTGCTGCTTTATTTAAAAAAGCTGGGTAAAGCACAGGGGTAAAAATAAAACCAGGCTTAAAAATATATGAAATTTAAGAAGAAAAGACAGAAGTTATCCAGGTTTCAGTTCTATGAGGCTCGGCAGTGTCCTTCTGAGCGCCCTATGCCAAAGAACCCAACCCCTGGGATTCTCAGGCTGTTTAAAAGAGCAGGAGACAGAGAGCCAGTCCTTCCTGAGGCTCTGCCAAAGCCTCAAGTGGAGGCAGACGCTGATGTCAGAAAGCTGCTGGGATTGTCTTGTTTGCTCCGTGATTGACAACCCCTGTGACACCGTCCCTGTGCCCAGCACGGCTCTGCTGGAGTTTTCCACTGGCTTTGGTGAGAACTGGCTGAAGTCCTGCGTTTGTCCGATGTGTTAATGTGTTAACTGTGTCAAAAACTTCGTGACACCCTTGCCTATTGTGCGGCTGATGATCTACGGGATGATAACTGTATCTGAGGAGCACAGACGACCACAGGAATTTCTCTCAGTGTCTGTTGCATTGTTATTAAAGACGGAACTATCTGTGGCCCTGACAGTGCAATTGCATTGTGACAACAGTAGATCTTCCAGGGAGTTAAATTTTGGATTGCCACTTAATCACCAAACCAGTCAAGTGTTGGTTTACTGAATGGAGAACATTTTGACATTTTGCCTTTGACTGGATGGTTATTATTTTTAAGTGCCACACAATTTGCTGTTATTATTTTCGGTCAAGAATGAAAAACAAGTCCCTGGTTTGGGTCCAAGCTTTAGATAAAGAACGTCACAACAGAAACGAAGGGAGGAAAGCCCAGCATATCCTCTCTGACGTTCCTGTCATCAAGGAGTTTGTTGTTAAGGGTTGTGTGTGTATAACTGGATGGCTTAAACATTTAATTTGCGTTATAATATTTAATTGATATTCTGTAGAAGTAGCATTTCTGTGTTTTCAACAGCTACAATCCCTAAAAACCCTTGTAGCAGCCATGGCTGAACCCCAAGGTCCTTTCTTGTCTCTGCCTCCTGATCACACCGAGCTCCAGTGGATTTAAGTGGGAGTTTTGCTGGGGGAAAAAGGTGAAATTTGGGATTCAGAGCAGGATGTTCTGTGAAAGGACGTTCACCCGTAACCTATATTGCCTAGTCTTGGCAGTATTGTTTTATCTTGTATATCTGACACTCTCCCTTTCACTGCTTACGTAAGAAAATAGTTTGTACTGTCAACAGCTCTGTTTAACCTTTAATAATAAAATTAGTAACTCAAACCAAGAGGCCCGAGTCCCGAGGCCCATATTTGGATAAAGTTTCCACTGAAGACAGTGGAAATTTTGCCAGGGACAGGTCTGGAAAAGCCCTGAATTTTGAACTCACAATTTACCCCAGCAAGCTTTTTCAGTAGCCTCTGTTTCTGCTCTCCAAAGAGCAACTGGGACTACAGTGGCAGGGAGAGGAAACGTCAGAGGAACCTTCCTGTACTTTCCATTTAATGACTTTATTGGACGAGACATCTGATGATACCAGGTTTTTCTAATTCCCATTTTTATAAGCGATCTCATGCGTGGAAACGTCAGTTCTGGGCATATGTTCCTGTCCCTGGAGTCTTGTTCAGACATTAGAGGAACATTTTCTGACTCAAAAGATAAACACTTCTGCTCGGGTTCAGGGACGGAAATTGTTTTCATCGCAGCAGGTGTTGCCCATTAGTTCTACTAGAACTGAAACCCTAAGCTGGGCTTTAAGGGAGATGCATAATCGAGCTCTTACATCATTGTGAGATGTACCGTACTTGAACCTTTTGCTTGCTGAGACTGTATTTCCTCCAAGAAACATCCTGTTTTGCAATCCCCCAAATTCCCCATGTGCCATACAGCATTAGGGATTTCATCACCTCCCGGGCACACAGGCTGTGCTTTCTGCACAAGACCCTTTAGGGAGGGAGAGACAGAGAGCCAGACGAGTCAGAGGTTTCCATATTTCCTGATGGGACCATGTGATCCATGAAAGATGGCTTTATTTTCATCCCCCCCCTCTTTCACTTCACGCTGTTTCCATTCTAGACCTGCTGGAGGCTGCTGATTGCATCATGTCGAGGAAAGGATCATGCTCCCCTCTGTCCTGTTCAGTTGTTCCAGGTCCCATCCTGATTTTAATGGCCTTGGCTGCTTTATTTCTGCCCTTCACTGTGTCATGTTTGAGATCAGGATATATTTCTTAGCAGTTTTTCATTTCGCACTGTCATTGTAAATCTTCATTTATAACTTTAGGACCTGATTTGATTCGTCTCAGTCCACTGGGGATTGTTACCCTGGGTTTAAACAGAGGTTTGCCAGACCTCAGCAGGCTCTGCCTTCCCTGAGTGGCTCCATCTGGGCGCCCACCTGTGCTGGCAGGTCCTGAGCTGCACTTAAGCTCAGCCCCTGGGGATGTGGGGCTGTTGTGCTGAGCCCTGTGTCTGGACCTCTGGGCTTGGTTTGGATTTCTCTGTGTCTCTGGAGAGTGGCTGACCCCAGCTGTGGCCACTGGACCTGCTGACCTCTTGCCCAGGTACTGGGGGCTGTATCCCTTTAGCTGGGGATGCTTGCCTGTCCCTTGCCAAGCACATTTCCGTGGTTGTGGGAAGCAGGGTCTGGCCCTCATTTGCTGCAAACTCTTTCAGAAGTGTTTGCCCTAAGGACTGCTCACTTGTTATATTTTGTACTGAGATCTGAGACCTGTTTGCAGCTCTGCTGCACTTTCACAGGTTGTGCCCTGACTGCAGTGCTCATTGCTGAACAAAAATGTTCCACTTTTCTAATTACTTTTCAGTTATACTGGTCTATCTAATATATAGAGGAAAATGAGCTGGATTTTTTTTTCCCCCTAAGCAATTTTGTTTGCTCGTGTGTTTGGTCTTTTCCATATAACAAAAGAAGGGNGTCCCCCTGAACTGAGGGTCCCAGAACTGGACACAGCCCTCGAGGGGCCTCAGCCTTGGCAGCACAAGGGGACAGTCACTGCCCTGCTCCTGCTGCCACACTATTTTTGGGACAGAACGGTTCTTAGACCCACTGATTCCGTGGATTATCACTGCTTGGACACCTATAAAAATGTAGTTAAAACAGCCTTGACCCTGCAGTGCACAAAGCAGCGCTTTCAAAGACAAGCTTATCCCAGGAGTTCCCTGCTGAAGCTCATCCGGACTGGAATCACCTCTCAGAGCTAAAACCGCCTTGTGATCCAGCCGAGGTGCGGAGGGCAGAGGAGGGAAGCTCTCGGCGTGCCCATCCCAGAGCAGCATCCCGGCAGCTCTGCCGCGCCGTGCCGCGGGATGGATCCCGCCCGGAGCAGCCGCAGCCCGGAGCAGCACTTTTCCCTCATCCCACTAGAGGGTGGGTGCCGGCTGGACAAGCCCGGCTTGGGCTGGAGCTCTGCCCGCTTGGCAAGGGCGCAGCGGGAGCGGAGCTTTAATTTATCACCTAACGAGGGTGGCGGGGCTGCCAGGGCTGGCAGTTGGTACCTCGCGGAATATTCAGCTCGGGGATGGTTGCGGGAGTTTTCCCTCTCTGCTTCAGCCTGCGTAATCGGGAGATGCTCTGAGTGTTAATGATATATAAATTGAGAGAGCCAAATGGTTGGGGGTTTTTAAATTATTTTTAGTAGCTTGAACCAAACGCGTCTGTACTTCGTTTCTAAATTGATTTGGGAGTTTTTCATGTTGGCGTGTTCTACCAGGCACAGCATTTTAAAAGTGCTGGTTTCGGAGGTGGAAAAGAAGAAAAGAAATAGATCAGATCGCATTTTCTTTGGGTTTAATATTTGCAAAATCAGTTGTTTTGTGACAAAAAGACATGCAAATAAAACAGTCCCCTGATCACCCCCTCCACTTTGGAAATGAAGCCTGGTTTGTGGTTTATAACAAATCTCAGTTTAGAAAGGGTGTGTGTAGCCATCAATATCATCTCATCAGCTTCCCTGAACTCCACTTCAGGTACAAAATACTATTTCAGTTTTTTTTTTTTTTTTTTTTTTTTTTTTTTTTNAAAATATTTTTTTTTTTTTTTTTTTTTTTTTTTTTTTTTTTTTTTTTTTTTTTACCTGATCTTTTTGTTTGCCCTTTAGGAGCTGAGAATGCAATCTTTGTTTAGGATTGAGCTAAATAATGTAGCTGAACTATGTAAATCATGTCTAAGACAAGATGGAATAAAGGTAGAAAAGAATAAAAGTTTATAAAGTTTGGAGGGAGAAAATTTATCTACAAAGAAATGGAATGGACCAACAAGAATTTGGTGCTGAATAGGCAAGGAAAAGGATTAGAGCCCTGATAAACAGGGTAAGGTTAAAAAAATAATCCTATGCAACTACTTCTGTGAGAAAAGATATGAATTTAGCTAAGAACAATATTTTTGACACAAAACTGAATTAATTTGTGAAGTCAAAGACTTGATCTTAAGAAGAGGATGTTCAGTTATATTAACCAAGCTAAAATAGGGATAGAAAAGGAGAGGACAGTCCTCCAACTTGGACATATGTTGCTTTAGGACAGCCCCTGCCAGTCTTCCCTCTCTGGGATAACATATTGCACACTCATATGGAGCAGGGCAGTTTCTCCCCGGGTCAAGGGCAAAGTGTTGCACAACCAGCCCAGGTGCCTCGCAGGCGTCGTGGATCCATCTTTAACCTCCCGTTCCAGCATCAGTGCTGGCTTCTGCTGGAGACAGGGGGAAGATGGATCACTGAGTCTGTTCTGGCATGATAGTCCCTATGTTTTGTTCCATAGAAAGGGCTGTGATCAACAAAAGCACTGCCAGCGTAGGTCACTTGCCAGTTTATGAGCAATGGGATTGTTTGGCTGGTTTGTGCAGCCCCGGTTGTTTTTGCTGTTATTGAAATGTGACGTTGGCTGACAGCTCTGTGGGATCTCACATATGGAGGCTCTGCTCCGCAGGGATGGGAGAAACTGGACAAATTGTGGAGGGTTTTCACATATGGGGCCAATTCATGCCTGATGAACCCCTGTGGAAGCTGCTGGCGCTGCCCCAGCCGAGAGGCTGACCCGTCAGATCCACTGATTCATTGTGGTGCCGTTGTCATGATTAAAACACTCGAAATTTTCCCCCTAATGGGGGACCATGCTGAGTTTCAGCATGTCCTGCTCTGCTGCCCGCCTGTTTCTGTTGTTGTTACATCTTCTGGGGTTGTTTGTGTTTGTTTAAAAGGAGCACAGTGAACTAAGCTGGTGGTTGAAGCGGCAAATGTGGCTTAGTGGGATTATAAAGACATTTGACGTTCTTTGCCACCTTCTTAAATGTGTGACGTGAATGGGTATGAGAACAGGCAATGTGGATAAAGAGGAATCAGATGACAGAAATGAGACCAGAGTGGTGGAAAGCAGAGGAGATGGGAAAACCACTGGGATTTATTTGTTTGAGGATGGTCCCAATCCGTCCTGTGTCCAAGGGGCTGAGGAGAAGGGATATGTGTGTCTGGGAAGGTGGTACCCTGAGAAGATGATCAGAGATGGAAGGGAAAGGAACACAGTGGGATTTGTAGAACTGGGAAAAGAATTCCCAGATGTTTCAGCTGGGTTGACAGAGCTGTATGTGAGCAAGGGCGAGGGAAGCTTCACCAGTGTGCTGGGCACGATTAAATGTGGCCTGGTGGAGTTGATGAGCCATATTTGCAGCCTGTTAGAAGAGCTGATGAGGGCATGGAGGCAAAAATACAACTGTTGTGCTGTTTTCCTGACAATTTGTGGCCATGCTTTAGAAAGCAAGGGAGAGAAGATGTCGGGGTGAGTTTTTTGGTAAAACCAAGCTCAAGTCTATTGTTATCTCAGGGCGTAATGTGGGGCTTGCTTCCACTGCTTGCAGTGTGATGCAGAGGAGGGGACTGGAGGAGGGAAAGTAAAACTCCATGAAAATACAAGCGTGAGGCTGGAAAAGAGTAGCAGGGCCATAGGACCCTCAATGAGAAACCAGAGGCATCACATCTGAATAATGTGAGGTGCTTCAGAATGGGCTGAAAGGGTGAATAATCATCTGGTAACTGAAAAAGGACTGTGGGGGTTATTTTAATTTTTAAGAGAGGTGGTAGTAATCCTAGTTCCAACTAGGAGTACCAGTGGAGGCAGCCCGGGAAGGGATGTGGGCAGTGGAAGGAGAGTGGCTCAGGGTGGTGGAGAGGACTGGAGACACCTTCCTTTGCAGGCAGTGAGGGCCTTCAAAATAAAGAGTCCCACCCTCATTTCAGTGTGTTTATGCACCTGTTCTGGCTGTTAAATGTGCTGCAAAATTTGGGTGGTGGGAGCCACAGATTACGAAGGGGGAAGAGGAATTAAGGGTGGGCCCTGGGCTGTCCCTGAGGTGCCACCATCTAGTGCTTGCCTTGGAGCTGTCTTCTCCTAACCTTTGCTAACTGGACAGGGACAAACATGAAGATGTGTAAGAAGAGCACATCATCTCTCCAGTAAAACACCAAGAGAATTCACTCTTTTGTGCTTAAATTTCAGCAAACTGGACTCAGTAGCAGTTGCTCTCTCCTCAGGCTTAAGCTCACGTGTAAATTTTGAATCAGAGAATCCCAGAATGGTTTGGGCTGGAAGGGACCTTTAAGAAAACTTAGATCCCATGGGCAAGGACACCTTCCATTATCCCAGTTTGCTCCAAGCCCCATCCAGCCTTGTTTGAGGTAGAAGCTGGTGAGGTTTTAGCTTGGAATACAAAAAAGGGACAGGAGGGTGAGCCAGGGATGACATCCAAGTGGTGTTTGACCAGTTTGTAGGTGCACCATGAGAGAAGTGAAGAGCCAGGAAGGTGGATGGGTGGGCACCTGGAGGGCACAGTGGTGAGATGGAGGTAAAAGAAAGGTGCAGAGATGAAAAGAGGCTAAAATTGAGGGCAAGGTTTGAAGCCAAAGGTTGTGGTCACTGTTAGAGACAGGAGGTTGAAGGTGATGGATATTGAGCTGTTCAGTACTAACACCTTCCCCTCTTGAGTTCTCCTCACTCTTTTATGGGGTTTTTGATGTGGTTCAGAGTCTTAGGCCTTGTTTCACACTCCTTTCACTGAGCACAGCCTTTCCCAAGCAAGCTGGGGTGGGAATTACTTGGATGGAGCACTCCAGCCCCCCAAACAAGCAGAAAATCCACGCCAGCTCCACCAGTGCTGCTCCAAAGGCCAAAGTTATTCCTACAAAACTACTGATGTTGCACTTAGGGATGGTTTTGCCACTGTATATGAGACTAGCAAGCTGGGCATCTTAAAAACTAGTGATAAAATAAAAAATTGTGTTATTGCCTTCCACATCTTGCTTGTGTAATCTGCCTGCAGAACGTCTGGGCCATCTTCTCTCAATCTGGAGGTAGTTTTGGTTTCACAGAGATGGTTTTTGACGGGCCACCTCCGTCAGCCACTATGTTTTGGAGCTGTAAAAAGAAGAAAAATAATAATTTTGCTCCCTGAAAGCCAAATCAAACCACAGTACAGATCTGACAGCTGTCCAGGCAACTGAAAACAATCAGTCATAAAATGCCTTTAAATCAACAAATAGAGAACCAAAGAAATATCCAGTGAGATTAATCACTGTCAGTTGTTCCAAGATTTTATAACAAAGGGGCAGGAGGAGGAATTAGTCTTGCAGACTTTACACCCCCCTTTTTTTTTCTTCTTTATTTTTTTTTTAAAGGGCAACAGTTATCCAAGTCAGTAAAAATGAGGTAATTATATTGCAAAATTCTTTGGATGAGAAGGAGACCTAGTTCTAAAATCTGAAGCTACATTTACCCACAGCAGAAAATTGCTGGAAATTGGGTGAATAGCAGCTTGCATGTTTATTTTTCCTAGAAGAAAACAATTGACTCTTCAGAACTCGTTTGGAAGTCACTGAAAACAGATGGCAGTGGAGAAGATTTGCTACCCAGAAGCATCAGGGTGGTTATGGATTCCTGGGGGCTCCTGTCGTGTTTGTCTGCCTTGGGCTTAAACAAATACAAACTGGACTGGGAAGCAGAAGGGGCTTTTCAGGAGTTCTCAGTCCCTGGTCCCTCATGAGAGAATGGGGATGCAGCTCTGTTCTTCCTTCTGCTGGGGTCATTAGTTACTTTGGTGTGTGCTAGGGGCGAGGCAGAGCTGGCACCACCTTCCCCAAATCCTGGAAAATTGACATTTTTGTTCTATACCAGGGGGAAAAAGGAGTGCAGAATTTCCAGGCAGGAGCTTGACAGAGAGAGGTCCCTGTGTCTGGGAAAACACAATAAAGACGCTCTCACACCTGCTAGGTTCAGCAGAAAGGAGGGAAAAGACCCTTTTTATTTACATATGTCACGTCTTATACAATTCTCAACTCCACAAGGGATTGGAGGACATGTCACTTCCTTCACAATCCCACTGGAGGACAAAGATGCTCATCAAAGTTCTCTTATCACAAAAAGAATGAAAACCAGAAAATACCGTTAAGTAAACATTGGCTATTGTTTACATGAACTGTGTGAGAAAGAATTCTGACTCCAACGTTAAAACAAAAGGCTTTAGCAAACACCAGGGCAACAGGTCCCCTCAGTGCTGTTTGTGGGGCTGATCCTCCTGGTGACTCTCCAGCAGAGTTAATTTGTCCTGCAGGAACTCCAGGTGTTTGTGGTTGTGATTCAGGGCTCCACCAATAATGGAAAAAGATCTCCCTCTCTTTCGTGTGCAGAAGCTCTGGGTCCCAGATCCCAGAAGATCTGGGTTTTGAGATCCCTGGTGCTAATGGGGGGGAAATAAGGAAGCTGCTCTGGAGGTTGGTTTTCTTTATCAGAATAAAGTTGGGTATTCAGTGTTTGAATAAATCACCTTTTCCTCTGATGCTTTTTCAGCGTTAATACACCAAGAATTTGAACTCTCTCTCCAAACCAACAAGTAAAGGCATTAAATGGGAATTATGTTGTTTCCTCTAGCCAGAACACCCAAACCAGGCTTACTATTTTCCTATTAGCCACTGAGAACAGAGATATAATTACCCCTTTTCTATATCCTATATATATACACCGTACAAGACATGGATTTCAATGTGTTTTATGCATTAGTCTTCATAATTTCTATATCTGTGTGAGTTGCTGCATGGTTTTTACTGTTGTGTCAACAGCATTGAGAGAACCAGGTGTTGCTTCAATTAACTGTGCAGCCTGAGGACACCCACAGCAATAATTTGCTGATCCAGAAGAGCATTTAAGCAAAAGTTTAATGATTTCAGGTTGTCTGGGTTAGCAGTGTCCTGTGTTTAAAGGTGAGCTCATAGATCCCTGCTTCGGTGGGTCAGGGAGCAGGTGCACGTTTTCACAGTGCTTTTTTTATTTTTACAAATTTAAACGGTGCCGAGGGGAGATTCCAGAGCAAACTCTCATTTCCAGGTCAGACCTGTGGCGTTGCAAACTGCCTGGGGTCTGAAGGTGGAGCTGTCCCTTTTTTTTGTCACTCTTTTCATCCCTGGTTTCAAAGATGAAGATGGCCCAGGTTGGCCGCCTGTGCCGCAGCCTCTGGGGCAGTTCAGGCTTTCAAGGTTTGCTGATACAAGGTTAATTAGTGTAAAGATTGACCCCTTGCCCCCCACTTTCTCTCTCTGAAGTCACAGCTAAGTCCTTGTGCCTTTTTATTTACCTTGCATCTTATCTCTCTTTGTTCTCCTCTCCCCAGGAGCCCAGTTCTCTCTTCATGGCTTCAGTCTCCCTCCCTTTTTCCTTCTCTTGTTGTCACGCTGAGCCTCTGGAGTTCTTTTTGCTGAAAGAAAGGCCGGAGTGAAAAGTCCCCACAGTCCAGCTCTCGCATAATCTGATCCGAGCTTAATCCAATTTGTCTTGGCAGGGAGTTTTACGGCTGGGATGGGCAGCCCCAGAAAGCAAACCTGTGCTGGCTGCACCGGGACGTTCTCCTGCCTTGTTGCATCACGGCTGGCTCGGTCCTGGCCAAGGAGGTGTTGTGGGTTAAGGTTTATAAGTGAACTAAAAATGGATGGATGGCCTGTTGTCCTGTTTTGGCTAAGCCTTCTGTTTTAACCTTGGAGTCAAAGAATTTTCACACAGTTTTATGTAAATAATAGCTGATGTTTATTTAACCTTATTTTCTGTTTTTCATTCCTTTTGTGATAAGAGAAAGTTTGATGAGCATCTTTTTGCTCCAGTGGGATTGAGGAGGAAGTGACATGTCCTCCAATCCCTTGTGGAGTTGAGAATCTTATAAAACATGTCAAATGTAAATAAACTCTCTTTTTTCCCTCCTTTCTGCTGAACCTAGCAGGTGTGAGCGTGTCCTTTATTGTGCTTTCACAGGCACAATGGCCTGTGGAGAAAGGGCCTTGCATCCTCCTCCAGCAGAGGAAGAAGCTGAGGCTGGGCAATTAAAAGCAGTTCAGTGTGTGACTTCAAGGGCACTGAGGGAATGGCTGGTTCTTGTGCAAGTCATTGGCCTTGGAGGTTTCTTCCCAGCTCCATTCTTGCTGGAGCCACCTCTGAGAGTTATCCTGTGGTCCCTGAGGGAGATGGGTGCTTCTCTGCCCTCCTCCGAGGGGGTGGAGGGATGTGGCTGCTGGTGGCATCAGCTGGAAGCACTGCTGGGTTGCTGAGATGGATGGATAGAAAACCCTTTGTACAGAGCATTTCAGTAAATCTTGGTCACTGCCATGCACATTCCTCCCCTCACGCTCAGTGAGGAGGATGAGCAGAGCAATCAGACAAAGTTTTTGTGGTGGGTGGGATGGGTCTGTCCCCACTGTCGTTAGCAAAGCTCCTTCGAGGAGTCCCAGCACTCCTTTACCATTCCCGGGGGGATTCTGAAGGATGCTCTTCTTCACTGTGCTCATTTCAGGCTTCTGGGAATTTTGGTGGGAGCAGAGACTGAAGAGGTAGAGGAGGTGGTATGAAACTGCTGCTTCCTGATAGTGCCAGAAACCACAGGTTTTTTCCAAGACTTTTGACCCTCTAGAGAGCTTAAACTTAAGGTGATGGTGGAAAAGTGTGCCCATAACAGTTGGGGCCCATCTCTGAACAAAGAGTTCTTCAAGTGCTTGCTAATTTAGCACATGGCTGGAGTGCTTTGGATGTGAGGAGTATTTTACCCATGTTTACAAAGGCATGAAATAGTGTTCCTTGCGTTAATGGTCCATTTAATAAAGGCCTTCCAGCCAGGCCATTTCAAGGCATTAATTGAACTTCTTGGGTGCTCAAGGCCATTAACCTTTGATTGTAGCCCACACCAGAGGCAAACTAATCACTCCAAGTTCTCCCCAGCCTTATTGCTAAGCCCAGTGCAGGAATGTGGTACACGGCGGATAAATCATTCACCACGATATCATCAGGGCTGCCGGGCTGCCACCTCATTCTGCCGGGGTACAGAATGTTACGAACCGTGGCAATTAGCATTTGCAGGCACTGGGAAACCTGCTTGAGTGATATACATGAGTTTAAAGGAAAAAAAAGGAAAAAAAAGGGAGGAGGGAGAGCAAGAGAAGCAGGGAGCGGAGTGTTGGCAGGGAAGTGCAGCCTTCCCCCGGGCAGGTGCCTTACCTCTGTGGTAGTTTGCTCTTATCTCTGCTGATCTGGACCATCTGCCAGGTCTTTTCCATCCCTGTGCTGGAGGCAGGGTTTGTTTGTGCCATAATGATGCCTTGTAACGGGAAGTGCTGGGATGTAGCTGTGCACGTATCCAGAAAATCCGAAAGGATCCAGAAAAAACACTGGAGACAGCTTAGAGCTCTGTATTAGAAAGTTTATTTTCTCTTATGCTTTCCTTGCTGTCTGGGGTAGTTCTCTGGGGGATTTGAATATTTTTAGCAGTGACTTTAAGCTGCAAATCGAAGTTGGTTTGCTGGCTCAGACCAAAGCTGACAGTCCTTCCCGAGGTAAAACTCACCCTGGCTCTTATGGGACTTGTCTGAGGTGCCACTGCTCAAGATTTCCTTGCTGGTGCTTTCTGGACTTGCTGTAATGAGCAGTCTGTGAGAACACCAAGAAAACAAATAAAAAATTGCATTGACAACCCATTCTTCCCGCAGAGTTAAACCAACCAAACAAAAAGACCCTCCCAAACCTTGTTTTCCCATTCTTGCTGGTCTGCTAATTGCTTTTCAGAGGGGGGCTTCCTCTCCTTCCCATCTGGCACTCCCTTCTCCTTGGCTCTCCTGCTGGCTGAGTGCTGAGCTATCTGCTCATCTGAACCAGCAGGAGCTGTTTGGAGCTTCTCAGACCACCAGTGTTGGTTGCATCCCAGCTCAGTTTTGATCTTCCAGTGCTGAAACACAAGCAGAGACTATTCTGGGAAGGAAAAGGCTCTGCCTGTCCAAAGCCAGAGGCTGGGACAAGCCCTCAGTACCCATCCCTGCTGATTCCAAGAAGCAGCTTTGGACTATTCTTGTGTGAAAAGCTGTCTCTGCTGCCCTGGGGCTGGTGGGGATCTGGAGGAGGCTGCACGTGTGGTAGCCCCCAGTCACCAGTCCTAGTTCCCAGTGAGAGGGACTTTGGTCCCAAGGACAATGAGGTCAGGATGTTCTGTGTGTCCGTGTCTCTGTGACCTTGGAGCAATAGGACTGGAGGGTGGAGTTCCCAAACTGTGTGGCAAGTGGCTCCAGTCCTGAAGGAATCCAAAACCCTCCAGTGAGCTCATGAGCAAAATGAGGAGGAATGTGTAGCTACTGGCTTGGTTCTAGGACGCTGCAGTCCCTAAGTCTAGCCTAAACTCATTGCCAGAGCAATGAAAGAGCAGGGATGAGTTTGAGGGAGTGCAAAAGAACATGAGCTCACCCTGGAGGTCTTAAGCTGCCAAGGTTTTCCTGAAAAGGGAGCCGGCTCCATGCAGACAGAATACAAGGACTCAAATGTCCCCAGTAGGAAAGTTTCTATTAAAAAACCCAAATCCAGACATGTGCTTTTTTATTAATGAGAAAATTCTTCTGTTGTTTATGAGATCAACCCTTTCAGGGGGGCAATGGGAGGAGAAGAAGAAAAGAAGCTGTTTGTTAGCAAAATGAAATCCAGACAAATATTTATAGCTACTTTCAAGTGGCTTGTTCTAACATGAGTCGACTATCCTTAATACCTTCCCTTTAGCACCATTAAGCATCTCACTGGCACTCAGAACAAATTTATGAATGTCTTATAAAAGTCAACAAGCCGCAGGAAAAAAAATAAATAAAAAAGAGCCTTATGCAAACAGTGCTCCATTGCAAGAACTCAAACAAAGAAGGTCACATTCATCATTTGCTCCCGGAGAGGGAAAGCCAAGAAGACGGATCGATGATGACACAAGACCTGGCTGAATTTAAATCCCCACCTAAGAGCAGTTTCTGGAGGTGCTGCCAGGGTGGCCACACTTTTTGCAGGCTGCTCTCCTGCCACATCTCACACGTTCCTGTGATTGCTGTTCTCCACCAGAGCTCTTGTGTGGCCACAGCAGTCTGACCTGCAGAGCCTCTTGAGGAGCTGAATTCCTGTCCAGTGGAGTGTGCTGGGCCATGGGCTTAATAAAACTAGGTGGAGGTAACTTATATGGCTGGAGCCTGTCCATCAAATAGAGGGAAGGGTATCAGCGTGGGGGAATTGAGGGTAGATCAGGTGGTCAAATGTGACTTTCCTCCAGTGTGACCTAAAGGAACATTCCTACTCGATTAGGGTATAATGTTAATTTTCTCAGCAACTTTTAAGAGTTGATAGAAGAAGTTTTGGTAGTTGTAGGTGCTGGTTCCCCGCTGTATTCAAGCACTGATACACAAAAAGGCAGTTCAGCATTGGGAGCTTGGTGCAGTTAATGAGTTTTTTTATCAGTTCTAGAAAGCTCTGAAGCCAGAAGGGTGATTTCACCATGAAAAGGCCATTCTTTCAGTGACACAGTGAAAAAGGAAGGACACCTGCATGGTGGTGCCTAGAGGTTAAAGCTGGGCTGAGCAGGGGCTGTAGGAGGAATAAGGCTCAGTTCAGAGCATTCCCAGTCATCCGCTGTCCTGGGGAGATGCTTGGGACTGGGTTCAGGTGTGGGGCAATGGGCTAAGCCTGGCTTTAGGGAAGTGTTAAACACCTGGACAGAGGGTGGAAGGAATATGCCTTGGAGGATAAGAGATGGGGAAAGAGTTTAGTCTGCACAGAGGATTGATAATCCTGGGTTAAACCTGGGCCTGGAAGGACTTTTGTGCATAGCTGGGGTTCTGGCTGAGCAGTCATTCCAACGATAAAATTCCTTTCTTGTGGCACCTGTGCAGTTTCTGATGAATCCCTGAATTGTTCTCTCAGCTCTCAAACCTGCCCTCTATTTTCCCTTTCCCTAGCTTTGGGAAACCTGATCAGATTTGGAACAGAGGGGGTTTATGTTCTTTCCTTGCCACGATGAGGAAGCACACGGGTGCACACAGGTGCCACCCCGACACAAACCCAGCAAACACAGAGCTGCCCTTCACTGAAATCAGAGTCGTGTCCCACCAGGTGATCAGTGCTGCAGAAGGGAGCTCATCCCTTTAGCCTCCAGAGCTGGGAAACCCTTTGAATTCTGGATAAACGCAGATCACAGTGTGCACTAAATTACAGAATTCTGCTCTTGCTCTCATGCAAGGGATGCTGAGAAACTCTGCTCCTAAATACAGGCTGGAAAGACACTGCTCCTTGATAGGGTTTAGTGCTGCCTCCAAGTCAAAAACCTCAGTGGGAGTGGGGCACAATTTGCTTGTGTCTGTTCTGGTTTATGCAGGGAGATAACCCAGTGGAAAGGAAGCTCTTGCAGGACATTTGTCATTTTTACCTGTCAACTCATTTTCCAGCCAAACTGGGAGGTCTGTGCCTGTGAAAGAGCCAAGTTCACGTGAAGGGGAGTGGAGGAAGCAACCCTCAAACTTTTCATCATTCACACAGAAAAGAACTAAAGGAGCAACAAAAATCAAGTGAGGGATGATGAAAGAGCTTCATGGTCTTGAACAGGGTTTTTTAGGGTTAAAGTCTGCCTGCTGCAGAGTTAGGCTTTCTCCTGCTCTGAAACCATGCACAAGTTAAACAGTTCAAGAGTATTTGCTGCTGTAAATTGTTATCCAGAACCCCAGTGCTTTTGGCTGCCTGGGCTTTATCTCACGTGTGTCTTTTCCTTCAGTATTTAAGGTAATTTTCCACTTTATGGCATGACCCAAAGTGGTAACAAACCCCTCAGTGGTTTCTTTAACCACTTGCTTTCTTTCAAACATTTTGTCTTGCCGAATTATTGAGTTAGCTGGAATGACCTTGATGTAAACAAATACTTTTGAACTCGTGTGAGGATCAAAGACAAAAGAATGTGAAACAGAGGCTGGAATCTGGAAATGATCCACGTGAGGTTGGCATCAGACTTCCATCTTTTCTCCATTCATTTTGTGTGATATGGAGCCCAGAGTAAATTTGCTCTGTTCAAAAGTGAAGAAAAGTGACTTTCAGGCAGCAGCACAATGGTTGCAACACTGGCATTTATAAAAATTAATCTGCTTCGTTTCCTGCTTTAGCATGATCATCATCAATATAAATCACAAATGATGTGGATTAAAGCCTCTGTTGTTTTCTGATGGCTCTTTTGCTTGGATTCTCTGACTGGACAGGAATTTTAGCCAGAAAAAGTTGCAGATAGCACTTAACTGCAGGTTAAGGTCTTTGAGAAAGTGTAATTTTTCTGTAGGAATTCTCTCTGATCTCTTTAAGAAATGAAGAAATTGAGAGTTTAACATCACTAGGCTGTGTTTATGACTTAATTTTATTTTTTTTTGCTATTACCAGCTTTGAAACAAATGGATCAGCTGCTTGTCATTTCTAAAGGAAGCAGCCAAACCTGCATTTAATAGTAAAGTTAGAACTTTGCTGCACTGCTCAGAAGAAATGAGGGGTGAGTTGTGCTGGCAGGAGCAGTTCTGCTGCACAGTTTTTCTGACCGCTGGCACTGGAATTGAGAGGAGGTTTTGTCATCTATTAAAACTGACATTTAGCTTTGCTTAAGGTGACTTAAAAGTCTAAAAACAAATGCTCTGGAAATTTCATGTGCTGCTGTGTGACCTGCAGAGAAATAGAGGCTCTTTTCAGAAGCAGCCTCGGATTTTCGTGAACCTTCCCCTTTTAAATGCTTGATCTCAAATCCTTGAGCTGAGCTTGGGAGCATCTGCAGCTTTCCTGGGCTTTAGCTGGAAAAGGAAGGTGATTGTGTGTGAAAAGCAGGCCTGCTTTGTCCCTCAGGTTGGCCATTCAGGACACGAAGACATTTCAGCACCTGCCTGACACACTTGCTCGTGTTATTGGGGGCACCCAGAGCTGAAATAACCCAATTTCTCCTGTATTTTATCTTGTAGCCTGCTCTTCCCTGTTGGCAGGTGGGAGGAACAGAAGGCTCTCTGGGGTCATGGACAAGAGTGGTTTTCTCTTTATAAAGTTCCCCATATCCCCCTTGATGCTGGAATGAATAAAATCCCCACTGTAGCTGTCACATCTCCTTTACAGGTTTCAGTGGGTAACTGTCTATAAATGTTAAATATCTTAGAGGTTGATTTTCCAGGCTTTTAGTGGCATTAAACAGTAGATAGGTTTGTATGGAAACCTGGTTCTCCAGTAGCTGTAAGTTCCTAACAGTAACAAACAAACAAAAATTTGCCTTTTTTCCAGCCACACAATCTAAAATATTAACAGGGCTTTAAAATTTTTATTTGTACTAGTAGTCATTTTTCCAGCTGTTGAGCTGATCAATACTTTCATTTTTCTTCCCTCCCAGCCCATCAGGCATTTTATTTTAGTTTTTAACAAGAAGGAAGCTGCGTTGACTTCTTGGTCTTATTCCTAAAAATATATTTCTGAGTGCAATTACAGGAGTCTTGTCACCCGTTCCTGGATTGCACAGAAGTCCTCTCTGATACTGCAGGGCAACATTTTGCAGGCATAAATATGGAATAGAGACTGCTGCCATTGTGACACAGGACCGAAATAATTCATATTTATTTGTACATGCCAGCCCAGCTCTGACATCAGTGGCACCAGTGTAGATCTAAATCTTCTTGGGACATTGCAGTCCTGCACTGTGGCGTAACACTAGGACACAAAAACTCCCAGTAACTTTCCACTTGCCTCATGGAGACCCTCTGCTCACAAAAAAACCCCATCTTCCTTGGAAAAATTGGGTTTTTTTATTGTTTCTTTTACTTTTGTCGGGAAAGGTGATGCCCTTGGGCTGGATGGAGCTCAGAGTAGGGGAAAATGACATTCCCAGGACTCCAGCTCGTGTTAGACCCACTGCAAAGGGTAACTTCACTCTCATGGTCAGACAGGGAAGATTCCTGAGCATCCTTCAGGTGCAGAAAGATGCCTGGGGCTGGAGCGTGGGGAAAAACCTGGAGACTGGCCAGGGTCGTGGTGCAGGGGAATTGAGCATTGCCTGTGCTTCAAGAGCACCAAAGCCTTTGGAACTGAGCATGGATGTGCCCTTTGGAGCAGCCTCTGAGACCCTGGTGTTGCCAGAGGGGTTGGAGGGGAGGTGGGAAGCGAGGGAAGACTGGAGGTGGTGGCTGAGCACAGATTTTGCCTCGTGCTCTCCAGAGCTTGGCCACAGCTCTGACACTCCTGTCCTCTGCTTGGGGAATTCGACAGATCTGCCTTGATTTGTTGTATAAAAAATTCAGCAAAAAGCATAAATTCAATCACTGGTAGGAACATCAGCCACAACTTCAAAGGGGCAGATGAGGAAACCAGTGTCTGCACGGCCGCTGGTAATTTTGGTCCTCTCTGGTTTAGAGAAGGAGGTGCAGAGGGGAGGTTGCACAATCTGGGAACTTGAATGGAAAATGAAGAGGATTCACAGGATCAGATAATTCTCCTGAGGGAAAAACAAGCTCCTAAGGAAGTGAGTGGCTGGGTATTTTGAGCACAGAAGTTACCAGCGAGTGAGGATGTCCCAGACCTGGCTGTGTGTGGCCCTTTGCTGGGCTGTGCAGCTCAGGCTTTAGGACATCTGCCACTCATGGCCAGGGGGGTTTGTGGAGTGGAACAAAGTGCCTTTATCCCTTCCCTGAGTGAAGCTGGCTTGTACTGACCATTCCTGTCTCGATCTCAGCCTTTTTGCTAATAAAGTGTCTTTTAGTTGGTGCAAGGGGATGAGGCAAAGCCCTGACTCAAGCACAGCCAAGTGCCACAAGCCCCAGTGCCACCCAGCCCTGCCTGGTGCACTTCAGCTCCTGGATATTTCGCAGCAGGTTTAAAAATAAGTTGACTTTCACTGCTCTGTGTCTGGGTTACCTTTCTCCTTCCACCTCCATTCAGCTGGCAGTGGGTTCTCGGGCAGCATTCCCACATTCCTGGGAGGAGGCTGCTCTTCACACCTGCTGATGTTGAACCTTCAGGACCACGGTGCTGCAGGTTCTCACTGTCCTCTAAAGGCTGGGGTGGGACGGGATCCTGCTCTCCTTTGTTCAGTTGTTCCAAAGACTGGGCCTTTTGCTTGGACTGGTGCCCAAGCATTTTTACAAGTCCAGACTTTCACTCTGCCCTTGAGAGCTGCTAGGGGTTTTTTCTCAGGATTTTGTTTATGTATGCTTCTGCCTGGCCTGGCTTTTGGGGGAGAGAAATGCACAAAAAAAGCTCAAAATGATCTTGATATATATGCTAATTAATTATTATTTGTAAATGAAAAATCAGGCTCTCACTTTGGCCTAATGTCAATGAACTTCCAAATGCCCTTTCAGGGGGGAATGTGTTACTATTTATTTCTAATCTCATTTTTGCTGTCTTCTCCTTTTACCTTAAATGCCAGAATTAGAATATTTTATGTCATGCAGTTGGAAAGTGAATTTGTTTTGTTCAGAGTCCTCTTGAGAAGCGACATAACAGATAACAGGCACAGTTATCTGCAGAACTGCACTGCACACAGAGCAAACACAGTTTTACAAACTGACAAAATTATTACTACTGCACCATATTTGCATTTCATGTATTACTTGCAAAATGCAGCTTATTCCTGTTTCAGATGGAGTCCATCTGATTTGTTTTCTGTGTTGGTGTCCATTGGACTTGAGGCTTTGCAGGTGAAGGAGGATAAGCACGGGAATAATTTGTATTCTGGTTTTGTAGACTCATTCCAGCATCTTTGTACCTCTGGTTCTGTGACAAGTTTTGGGGTGGCACAGTGTAAACTGGGAATCTGTGATGAACCCAAATGGAAACTCAGTAGGAGGAAAATAAGCAACAAAAACTTTTTCCTTTTTTTTTTTTTTTAGTGTTCAGGGCCCATTCAAGGCACAAAGAGTGGATGAATTATGCCTCTGCTGAGTCCCCAGAAGGTAGCAAAAGCAGTTTATATGGGAGCTCAGGTAGCTTCAAGTTCCATAACTGAAACCATTTACCGTGAATTTCCCAATGGCAGAAATGAAAGGATGAGTGAGGACACAGGCAAAGGTTCCACATTACCTCTGCTTTCAAAAATAGGACAAATTAAAGCAGTTTGAGCCCTGTCTCTTTCCTTACCATTCCCTGTTTTTCTGCTGTGCTGGTTCTCATGGCAATGGAGCAATTCCAGCCACGTACCCATCACTTTCCTGCTAACTCTGCCTGTTGAAGATCCTGAGGATTTGGCTTCTGGGGAATATCAGTTCAGTGGGTTTCTGCAGCTCTGTCAAAATGAGGATGCTGTCCACAACACCAGTGGAACTGGGCAGAACTGGTCACAGTGGTTTTTGGAGAAAGGGATTTCTTCCATTTCTCCATCAATTTCCTCCCTTTGCCTGTGTGAATTTTTCTAAACCTTCACAACGACTGTGACCATAGATTGGGGAATTCAAGCAGAGTTTTTGCAGGGAATTGCAATCTTTAGTGCTCGAGTCTGTGGGAAGGAGCACAGAGCTGTGCTGTGTCATCCCAGCAGAATTCCTGCAGCTCGGGTCTGATTTGGGTCATAGCAACCGTGTAAGGAGCAATCCATAACACAGCAAGAACACAGTGATATTCCCCTTGATTGTGCCTTCCCAGTCTGCAGCTGAGAAACTTTTTGAACCAGAGATTTGCTCTTCTTCTTCCCCTCTGAGATCAGTGGCAGCTGTGGGCACTCAGTAATCTCTGAAGCCCAGACTACTATATTTAAGTGCCTGAATATAGACATAGAGGCCTAGGAGGCCATGGGTACCATTGAAGTGGACTGGAAACTTCCCATTTGCCTTTCTGAGGATTGGATCAGGCCCTATTTCAGGTAACCAGCTTGGGAAAAAAAAAAAAAATTGGATTTAGCGGCTTGTGCAAGATGGTTGAACAAATGGGACAAATGGCTGGCAAGGCTCGGGAGCTCTGGATGCCATTCCTGTGCTCCCACTGCCAAATTAAATTCGCTCTTGTACAGAAAGAGCTTGTGCTGGTGAGCCTGTTGTAGAGGTGGAAAGGCATCTTAATTGCATCTTCTCAGGGAACAGAGCTGCAGGGGTATTTTGTGCTGCTCTTTACAGCAGTGTCTAGAGAGCAGCAGCTCACAGGATGCTGTAGCCTGGTTCACAAAGGGATTGAGACACAACTTTCATCTGTTGGTCCAGCAAGGATTCACTGTTTTCAGTCCTTCTGCTCACCCCGAAGTGTACACATTGCATGATTTAGTACCTCTGTTTGAAACAGAGGCATTTAGAGAGGGGGAAGGCAGCGAATCAGGATTTGCTGTAGCCGTAAATAGGAATAATTTGGGGATTTCTGCTGTTCAGGCTACATCCTGAGCTGGTGGCAGGGAGATGAGCCAGCCTGGCAGCGAGCTGTGCCTCAAGTACGTGCCAAGGCCAGATCCCTCTGCCTTTGAAGGCAGGGAGAGTTAAACCATTGACTTCACTACAGCTGGGTTAAACCTGTAAATAGTTCCTAACACTTGCATATTATTAGTTGTTCTCATGGCCAGATCTAAGCATACTTGATCTCTGGAGGAATTTGACTTTGCATACAGCCAGACATTCCTCGTTTCTCATTAGCTGGGTGAACGCATGTGCAGAGAAGTTGGGTTTGTCCTCTCAACACAGTTGCTTCTTCTTGCGAGGGTGATGAATGGCCTTGTGGAAACTGTGTGAAATACAGCATTTCTGGAAAGAAATCCACAGTCTGCCTCACAACGAGCCGTGGCTGTGACAGCTGAGCAGGGGAGGCTCAGGCCGTGCATAGGTTGAAGTCTTTTGTGATGTGGGGCCTTTGGCATGTGCTCTGCATGTCACAGAAGAGAAGGACAGCAAGTGGGTGGTTCAGCAGCTGGGATGGGAATCCAGGGGAATGGCAGGGAGCTGTCAGCTGATGGCTGCAGCAAAGGGCATGGGAGGGAGAGGCTTTGGAATACTGTCTATAATTTTGTGTGATTTGCTTTTTACTGTATTAAACTTGCATAGGGCTATAGAATGGTTCAGGTTGGAAGGGACCTTAAATTTCACCCAATTTTAACCCCTGCCGTGGGCAGGGACACCTTCCACTAGACCAGGTTGCTCCAAGCCCTGCCCAACTTGGCCTCGAACATTTTCAGGCAACCTGTGCCGGGGCCTCGCCACCCGCACAGGGAACAATTTCCTCCTAATATTTAACCTAGTTTCCCCCTCAGCCAGTGTGAACTCATTCCCCTGGTCCTGTCTCTCCAGTTCCTGATGCAGAGTCCCTCTCCACCTTCCTTGTAGTCCCTTCAGACACTGGAAGGGGCTTTGAGGCCTCAACACCACCTTCTCTTCCCCGGGCTGAACCCTGACTTTCTCAGCCTCTCTTCCTCAACTCCATCTCTTGCTTTTCTTCATCATCTGCCCCCCAGTCCAGTTTTATGCCTTTCCTTTTGCAATCACGCACCGAGAGACTTCCCTGTGGATTTACCAGGAGGAAAAGCCATCAGCAGGTGCCTTGGCACCTCACTCCAGTGAGGGGGCTGCAGTGGCAGTGCTGCCAAAAGCTGGAGGCTGGATCCACACAAAAGGATGCTCCCAGGGGCTGAGGTGCCTGGGCTCTCCCTTCCTCAGTTGGGAATGATCACAAGGCTTTGAGAGTGGGTGATCCAGCTGGTCCTGAGGTGGGAGATGGCTCGGTGCAGTGGAACAGCCACCCTGCTGTGACAGGACAGGGGCACGGCTTAGATAAGGCTGGACACCTTCTTAGTACTGCTGTGAGTGCTTCAAGTTGGGTTTTATTGCTTATTAAGTGCCTGTTTCAATCCTCTTTTCAACAAGGCCAAGCTGCTGTGTCTCAGTCAGTGCAATGCACTTGTGGTTGGTGTTCCTCTCCTGAGAGCTGAATGAGTTGCATCTTGCCTGGTATCTCTGGGCAAATTCCACGCAGAAGGCATTGGGCAGCCACACCCAGGGCCAGAATTTGCTCGAAAACACCAGGGGTTGGTTTTTTCCCCCAATGCTCTGCATGCAAACACAAAACACAAAGCAATCCATTTTAATCTGCAGTTTCCCAGAACAAGGGTTTGGACCTGGACGTGTGGGCACGAAATGAGTCTAAAATTAGACTTACCTAACCTTCAATTAAGCTCGATATCTAAGCATCCGTGGGAATGATCCCCAGGAGTTATTGCCTGCTGAGAGCTGGGCTGTTTCCCTGTCTGAGGGCAGTGCTGTATTGCTCTCCGAAGGGCTCTGTGAGTCACATCTTATATGAGCTGTTTTATCACTGTCATTAGTCTACATATTGAGGGGAAAAAAATATAAAAGAAGGGTGTACAAAAGGATAAAGGCAAAACATATTAGGAGCCCCTGTAAAATCGTGAAGCTCTCCAAATGATTTTTTTTTTTTAGTTGACAAATAAAACATTTCTAACTTCTTTTACTGAGGCTTCCACAGAAATGTCTCTCCCATATGTCACTGGTGTAATCGACATAATGAACAGAGCTTCACAGATGGACTGGCTGATGCAAGGGACACTCTTTAGTATTGACAATTACTGAGCTTTTGCTTCCTATGTTGCATAACTTTAGAGAAGTGCTGCAGTTCAGGGAGGTGAGGTTTTGTTCCAGAATAATCAGTGGCACAAAGTAGCTGGAGGAAAAGGCAGCCGTCAAAAAGAGAGGCCCCCAACCAAAAGCCTTTTTAGAACGTGTGGGGCCTTTGAAAATCAAATAAACAAACAAACCCCACTCTGATTTCATACTTTACTTTTTGACCAATGTCCTCAAGTTAATGGGTTTTTTCTCCCCACAGTTTGTGCAATGATACAGCTCTTCTCACTGTCTTGGAACTTGTTTGTGCCCTTGGCTTCTGAAGTTTTTGAAACTTGTTTTAGGATTTATTACAAATGCTTTTTTTAAACTGAAGGCCTTTTAGGAATGCAGGAAAATATTTGTTTTGAAGTCCAGCTTTCACCTTCCTTGCTTTCCTTGGTCAAAACCCACCACTTATTCAAATTCACAAAGTTCGAGGACTTCAGATTTTATTTCTGTAACCCTGCTTGGTAGGTTAGAGATCAAAACCCTTCTGGATCCTCTCTCTTTCTCCAAAGATGCTTGGTGGTGACGTGGTTTTAAACTCTGGTTCAATCTCCTCTCCCAGTTATTGCTGGACCAGAGAGGTAAAGTCAGAAAGGTTGAATTTACTGTGACCGTGGGTCCAGGACTTGGAAAAGCTTTGTGGAAAACAAAAGTCGAGTTTGTATGAAAGAGGACATTTTCTTTTGCTGTTTTATTGAGATGGGTCATCCCAGCCAAGAACCTGGAAGACATTAAAGTCAATGTGATTGTCACAAACACTGAGGGTTTCATTTTTTATTTTTATTTTTATGAACCAGATACACTTTCAGAGAGTCTGAGGTGGAACTGCAGCTCACAGGGAGGTACGGAGGTGACATTTTGGTTATCCAGGAACAACAGTACCATGCAAGAGTTCTCAGTTCTACATGTGTGGGGAGAGTATAAAATTTTATGAAGTGATGGTTTCCAAAATAACGAAAGATATCTCACTCTTGGCGTGAAACTCAGACATCCACCCATCCAAAGCCTTTGCCTGAGGCCTCCCCAAACTCACACTCTCCTCCTTTGTTCCCCAGAGCTGCCTGATTCCTGGGCCTTCAGCATTTATTCTGTCCCCCAGGGTATGCCCAGCTGGAGGTGCGATTGCTCCCCTCGTGTCCCTGTCCCAGCACAGCTGTGGCAGCTCCTTGGTGGCCAAATATATTTGCAATATTTGCGTGGAGAAGGTGTGCTGCCCTCCCCAAGGACTGTCCTCACGGAGAGGTGTTTTTTCTTGACTCAGATCAGCTTCAAGCTGAAGACTTTGTGAGAGTTCCCCTTCCACCTTTCCTCAGACAGATTTCAGGTGTTGCACGTGATCATCTCTGCCCTCCTGCCCTGCTTGCCTGGGACTGTGACCTCTGAATGCCTCTCTCTCTATTTCAGGCGTATTGTCCTGGTATTTTTTGGCCCAGAGCCTGCAGCCTCTGCTTTGCTGGCTGGGACAGCTTCCCAGGGACTCGCAGGCAGCTGGGAATCGAGTCTGTGCTCCTTGGATCCCAGTGAAATGCTCTGCCTGCTGCTGCTGCCTTCCCTCTTCTAGAGGATCTCCCAGAAGAACAACGTTCTGCTGAAGCTGTAGTTGAAACCCTGGGTGTCACAAGCGAGATAAATCCAGTTATTTTTTGTCATATTAAGGAGGGCCACTTTTGGAAGTGATGTCTGTCCTCAGCTTCCAGAGTTGCACCTGCCTGATCCCTTCTATTTGGAAGTAAATTTGAAGCCAAACTGTGGTCTCAGAATATCTCTATCTATCAATCAATACATCCCTGAGCTCGGATGAATATCTCATCACTGTCAGATGCAATCACCTGCTTCAGGCAGCGTTTATGCTTTGATCAATTTGAGATTTCCTTGGGGAAAGGAAGAGAGTGGTCCCACCTCAGAGAATCCATGGCAGGAGGAGGGAAGTGAGCTCCTGATTTGTGGTTATTGGCTGGGTGTAACGTGATGCAACTGCTGCACAATAGAAAATGTGGTTGCGTTTGTGGACTGAATGATTCCTGGTTGAATTTCCATTCAGTTTTGGCCTTTCCTGCTCATTCATTACTGGTACACAGGCCATCGTTTCCTTCAGCATATTTTAATTCCAGGCCAGCAACTGGTGTCCTAAGAGAGGTTAATCTTTGGGATTTTATTGGTCTTTTTGGCCTCACTAATACATTAAAAGTCAATATCCAGATTATATAAATTAACTGAAATTTGTACAAGAATACACATGATGTTATTTTCTCCTTGACTAGGTGAGTGTGTAGCATTTCCAAATTAACAAGGATCCTCCATCTGAGGGTTGAGACTCCACTTGTTCTTTTTTTCCAGTCTCCTTCAGAGCAAAGCAACTTTTTTCTTGTGCTTAAACGAAGTTTCCTGCATTTCACTGTGCCCATTGCCCCCTGTGCATTCCCTGGATAACACTGGGAAGGTCCTGACTTTGCCTTCTTTTCTCTCCCTGTCAGGTATTTATCTGCTAAGCTGTATTCCTGCAGCTATGCAGTTTCCTGAAGTCCTCACTGCTCATTTATAAATAGGATTTTTGCTGTCTCAGTCAGAGGGCCGTTTAGCATTTCTCCTCTAGGCACAGGAACCAGGAGGAATGTGGCATTTGGATTAGAGATGATCTCCAGCCCTGTGCTCTCCCCTGCAGGACACTGCCTCCTGCTCTCCTCTGTGTGGAGATAAGCCCACCTATGGCTATCACACCAGAATATTTAGCAAATGGCTTTTATTCTCCTTGGATACGTGTCCCCAGCCCTTGGCATGAGGGGATGTCACCTGGGAGCTCCTACCCCTCCTTTTTGTCTTCCCCGTTTTTTCTGCCTTAATATAACTCAGCGAGGGACAGAGCAAATGTTGGCTTCCCTGGCTGGTTAGAGCAGTGGCAACTCTTTAAAAAAAAAAAAAAAGGGGTTAAAAAAAAAAAATTAGTCCTAATTAAGGAGTTGTCCTCA
Organism: Platysteira castanea; assembly: GCA_013397175.1. Classification (NCBI taxonomy): domain Eukaryota; kingdom Metazoa; phylum Chordata; class Aves; order Passeriformes; genus Platysteira; species Platysteira castanea. The sequence goes on along the minus strand of VYXC01011223.1, from coordinate 517,041 downwards.
TGATTTGTGGTTTTGTATACTGGCAAGCAGGCCAAGGCTGTCTGATTTCATTTCTGTAAAAGAATGTAACTCCAGCTCCTTGCCAGTTTATACCATTCCCCATGCCGGGCAGTAGATAATTTCTCATGGTCCCAAAGCTTTCAACAATACTCTATTATGTTTCATGACTCATAAATGGGCTGGTGCCCATGGAAAGCCATGTGGCTCTGCGCAGGCAGCACAGCTCCCCGCAGTAGGTTTGAGCTGATTTCATAGCCTCCAGACCTAGCATGGTTTATTATTTTTATGACTTGCTCACTGTTCTCATTGTTGCTAAGACCATACTGCATCAGGAATAAAATTCAGGGCCCTGATGCATTTCTGTGCGGAAGGAAAAGCACAAAACGTGGAGCTGCCATTGGAGGCAGAAGAAAACAAGACCAAACACCGGGCTGGACTCAAGTCTGGTCGAACAGCTCCTTGAGATAAGCAGCTCCTAGGAGCTGGAGGCAGCTGATAGATACGATATTATCTTCTCTGACAGAGCTGTGGGGATTATTCTTGCCTCACCTGTGCACTCAGGGCTCTGCTGATGGATGTTGCCCACCTTCTCTCTGTTAAATCAGAATAAACTCCAGGGTTGGAAAGGCAGGATAAATAATCCTGAGCCTGCTCCTGCAACAGAGCTGAGCTGAAGCAGCCAACTGTGACTTGCAGAATTCCTCGCTGCTCTCAGCCTGCTGAGAGTGTGCAAACACAAGCGAAGCCACAGGCCAGCCCTCCACACCTGAGTAAAAGGTGGGAGCTTTTGGTGCTGTGTTTATCCTGCTTTTATTAGTGTCCATGGTAAAACTGCTGGCTGGCTTCTGTCCTGGGGATTTTTTAATCCTATTGTGATTTCCTGGGGTTTAGATTGGGCTGGCGTGATCTCAGCAGCCTTGTGATATGGGGAGGGCTGTTCCAGAGGGGCTGGGGTGGAATGGGAGCCAAGAGGGGATCAGTGGAGCAGCGTTGAATGGAGTGGTTTTGTCTGCTGTTGTAAAGCTGTTTTGTAATACTCAGATAACTTATTGAAACTGCTGCCAGGTACTCTTGCAAGCATATGACTGTGGAAATAGCTGCTTGAGTAATAAGAACAATAGAATTTGAAAAAAAAAAAATGATTTATATTATTATTAAGAAAAAAATGTAGCTTGGGTAATAAAAACAAGCAAGTCAGTATTGCTTTATTTGTCTAGTTAGATTTGTTTTCAGATTCTTATATTCCAGGCTAAGACAACATTTAGGTTGTAATAATACATGCTGAGGGCTTATTTATTTTTTTAAATATAATAATCCCTTTCCTTCACATATTTGTTCAGTTTCTTGTGGAACCATTTATTCAGTCTTTGATATCGGAATTTTTAAAAAATTGCTCTCAGATTTAGCCTCAAAAGAACACGCAATAAAGCATTTCAAAATGCACCTTCTTTTTGTAGTTGCTCCTTGTTATATAATTTCCCATTTGCTATTTCTTTCTTCTCATTTAGCCAGTTAGGGAGTTTTTAATGTACATATTTACTTGAGAGGGCTGAATATATTTGGTCTAGTGAAAGAAAAGTATGTTCCATAAACAGATCTGTTCCTTCAGCAGAGCTTCATCTGTTTAGCAATTTTTTTTTTTTTCTTTTTGGAAGGAGCCGCGGCAGTAACATCGGGAATGGGCACGGCTGCTTGAAACAATCACTGGGCATTTGTGCAGAGAGCAGGGACTGGAGTCGGGGAGCTTTGAGGAGCAAAGTGTGGATCTGCTGTGATGCCTAATGCCTAATTAGTGCGCTGTGCTTAATGATTCCAACGAGCAGATGTGGGAATCCTGCTGCCACCCTCACCACCTCCCTCACCCCTCTGAACCAGGCGAGCAAATCAAAACCCAGCAGCAGCAGCCAGGATCCAGGCAGGGCTTAGGCAGGGCTTAGGCAGGGCTTAGGCAGGCTGGGCTGGCAGCAGGGCCGTGAACTCAGCACCCTGGGCAAGCTGCGGAGCCGAGGTGGGGTCCAGCTTTCCCACAGCCTGGCCCACGCTTGTGGCTCCCATGGATTTCCCACGAGCTCCAGCAGGGAAAATTCCCCGCCGTGGACCCAGCTCAGGGACTGCAAAGGGAGGATGCAGTGCCCAGCTGTAATTAAAAATGCCTTCCTATTAGTCCGTGTAGCTGGAGCCAAAGGATCCGTGCTCTGATGCTGAGGGAGGCAGGAGCAGTAATTAATTAGCTGGATGAGCTTTTCCATTGCGCAGAGCCCGGTCCCATGACCCAAGACAGCTTTCACTGCCAGGCAAAGGGAAGATTTATTTATTAAAGCTTAAGGCAAAGGTACGGATAGATAGGTAAAAGTTTTGGAAACAACCTAAAATCCTTGTAGTGTGGAGCAGCCCGGGGAACTGTTTACCCAATTTTCACGCAGAATGCCCTCCTTCCATCCCACCTCTGACCAACTCCAGACAGCCACCTGCCTAGACATGCTCCGTGGGGATTTTTCCCTCAATTCAAATGCAAATGCTATGCTGATCACTTGCTCCGGAGGTTGGAAGCTGCTCTGGAGCAGTTTTCCCCAGCAGCAGAGGCAATTTTGTTTTGCCCCCACTTTTGGCCACTTGCTTTTGGCACTGTCCCACGCAGTTCATTGCCCCCCAGTTGTGCTGAGGCAGCTCTTTGTGGAGACATGAAATCATCCAAAATTAAAAAAAACCCAACCTGACTGCTGCTTGGAAGAATTTTCCCTGACCCAGTTTATCACAGAACCCCACAACCAGTTGCATCAGCACCTGGAAACAGGAGGTAAATCGAGGTGTAGGGATGGGAACAGGAGGCCTGGGTCAGGCAGGAAAGTAGGAACTTCTCAGACTTGATTTTTTTTGCTGGAAAGAGGTTGTAGGTTGTATCAATACATCTCCAGGTTGTGGTTGTGCAGTACCAGACCTGTGCATCCAGAGGGAGTAAATTGGTGTAGGTCAGGGTTGGGAATGCAGCTGCTTTTCTGTCGAACCCAAGATGCAGAATCCATACAGGATTAAATAAAACCTGGATGTGGCACTCAGTGCTCTGGTCTGGGGAGTGGTCACAGGCTGGATTCGATGATCTTGGAGGTCTTTTCCAACCTCAGTGACCCTATGACTCTGTTTCACCACTTTATTTCAGATTGATGCTGACAGCAGGGGGACAGAGGACACTTGACCTGGCAGGAAGTTGGAGTGGTGCAGGTGCTTGCCCTGGCACAAAGCCTGCTGGTACAAAGTTGCTGTGTTGAAATGTTTTGAACAAATTGGAGCTGACTTACACCTTTGTGTCTTATCCACGTGGCTGTGGCACTTTTAGTCAGGATCCTGGTGTTTTTTCTGAACCATGGCATGGATGTGTCACTTTTCCCTCATCACAGCTCTTTGCAGGAAGCTGTTGAGCTCCTGAGAGAGATATTTCCTTCCTGCCCTCGTGGTTCGCAGCTGGGGCTGTTCTGTGCCTCCTGTGTCACCAAAATTGTAGTTCAGAGCACCAACACCTCCCCACACCCTTCCTTGGCTGCTCACAGAGGCTGCACAAGACCTTTAGATTTGCCCTCACAGCAGCAATGAGGCTGCAACCAAGGTGCTCTCTTGGACACACAAGCTTTTGGGATAAATCTGCCGTTTCCCGCTGTCAGGATTTGGGATTCCTGAGGAAACGGGAAGAGCAAACTATCTCCCCCAAGGCTGAGGGAGGTGCAAGATGTGTCTGCTGTTTGTGCTGCTGAGGTGAAGCTCGGAGGCAGGAGGCAGATGGAAGATGGGTGTAATGTGGAGTTAATGCTTGACCAGTAACTCGTGTATTCATTTATCCAAAACACAGGGCTTTGCAACCCCTTCTTTGAAAATCGTCCCAGAAAGTCTGGTTGCTTCTGATGTTTCACTCTGCACTGTAGTTCCTGGCCTGGCTTCTGGCTGGCAGATATGGACAGAAGGACAGACGGGTTTGGGTTTGATGGATGGACCAGAGCCTCTCCCGTGAGGCTGCTGGTGAGGAGATGCAGAGCTGAGGGGGCCAGACAGTGGCTGTTAGGGAGCAATTACTGCCAGAGATCAGATTTACTGATGTAATGAGTTAATGCCTAAACAAAATGAGTTAGAGCCTAGCTAAACCAGCATGCTGTGTCTGAGGAGTGGTGGAAGGCAACGCCTTTGGATGTGCATTGAAAAGGGATTTTCTTCCTGCAGAAGTGAGCTGCTGGCTCAGTACAAAGTAGGGAGTCATTGAATAAATGTCAAAATCTGTGAAAACACAGGCTCAGAGGTTGAAGCAGCGTGGGGTGCACAACTGGAGGATTGTTTTCAAGCACAAGGGCTCTAAGTCCGGGCACATGAGGAGACCTGTGCAAAAAGCTAATTAGGTGCATTTTGTGCAGAGGTACCTGGGGTATATCCACAGTCCCAGTGCTTGAAGAGGCAAGTCTGAGGTGTGAGTGTGAGCATTAGGCCTGGCAAAGCATCTTTAACGAGGAGATTTGGACATGCAAGTCAACACACAATTACTTTTGTTTCCCTTTTCCTCTACCCTTTTTTTTTTTCCATGCTTAGCTAAAGGTACCTAGAGGATGCTTTGTTCTGCTCTAGCTCCCTTTCCCTCATTCAAACCAACTTAGTGTGCTTTCCTGGACAGCAACCAAGTCTGTGTTTGTGCCTGCACCCCAAGCTTGTGCTGACTTGTTCCACTGTGGCAAAAACTGCTAATGAGTGCAAATGTGTTCCTGGAAAACCCTTGATGCTGGAGAGGCATCTCTGGCTGGAATGATGCTCCTGGCTGTGAAATAGCTGAACACCTGTTCCTTGTTGGGTGCAAAACCCCCCAAAAACCAACAAAGAACCAGAAGACCCTCAGGAGCTCTGCTCCCTTTTTAATTTCTGAGTGCCCCCTGTCTGCAAGGCCTGCTGTTCAAACTCAGGGGTTTATTTTTCTTTTTGTGCCAATCACTCTAAAAACTGCCACATTCCTTTATCCACTCGGAAACAAACCCTGCTCTTTTGTCTCACGTGCAAAAGGCAGTCAAGATACAAAAGATGGAATTGAGGGTTGACCATCAAGAAATAATTCCTGCCAAACCCAGAAAGAGGAAAGTGATATTTGGAAAGCTGCTTGGCTTGCTGACATGAGGGGTTTTGTTTTAATGCTGACCTCTAATTACCTGAGTCCTGCCTAATCAAAGCTGAGAACTGGGCTGTGTTTATTGCTTAGATGTATTTGTTATTTGCTCGTTCTGCACTTTTATATCACAGCTGCCCCCAGTGGTGCTGCACTGATGGGTGTATTCATACAGAGAAGCTGCTTGGCTTTTTCCATCCCTGGAAGTGTCCAAGACCAGGTTGGACGGGGCTTGGAGCAAGCTGGGATAGTGGGAGGTGTTCTTGCCGTGTCAGGGACTGGAATGGGATGATCTTTAGGGTTCCTTCCAACCCAAACCATTCTCTGATTTTACGGGGGTCTGTTCATCTTTCTGGGAGCAGACCTGGGGTGGAAGAGATTGGGTGTAGGAAGAAGTATCCCAGAACAGCTTTATCGTCATCTTTAAAAACAAAACAAACAACAAAAAACTCTCCCAAAACACCACCCCCCCAAAAAACCAAATAAAAACCTCCTGACCAACAACTGCAACATTTCCAACCAAGTATAAAACCCACCCCCACCTGCAGAGCGAGGCTTTCAGCTTGTGTAATCTGGTCTCGCTCTGAGCAGTGGAGGAGCTGGCCCATCCACACACAAACTCACAGCTGGCTCTTCCTTTCTGCATTTACTTTGCCATCTGTGTGGTGTTTTTTATTTTATTTTATTTTTAAGCAGTACATGAGTTGCATCACCTTCAGCTTTGAAGCTTTTGCTGATAACCAAACTGGACTTTCATCTCTGCCTGAGTCTTGAAGGAGATGAAGATTAAAGGCTCTCCTGAGGACTAGAATCATTTGGCAGCTCTGGCTCATCTCAGGGATCCCTAACTCCTCCAGGGCTGGGAACAAACTGTTCTTGACTGTTTTCAAAATCTATCTCCACCAGGCACTTCATCATTTTGACTTTATGATACATGTGTTCACAGAAATATATAGAACCGCTTTAATAGCTTCAAGCTGTTCTAGGTTGATCTACCCTGGTAGGTACTGGCAAAATCTGAACCTATTACTTCATGAGCTGTTGTTCAAGAGACCTGGATGGGTCAGAGGACTGGAAATGGAAAATAGTTTGGTTGGTTTGTTTTTCCTTGAGTTCTGGTGGGAATTTGAATACCAGGCAGCCTGAATATTGCAAATTATGAGATGAGTTTAAGGTGTTTCAGATCAATTTCTAGGGAGCTGAAGAATCATATGGATTAGCTGTGTGGAGTGGGAGATAGGGTTTTCCTTCTCTTGTCCTGCCTTTGCCAGAAACAGTTGATCAGGATGGTATTAGAGTAATGAAAAAAACAAGGGAAAAAGGAAAAGAGGGAACAGCTGTTTACCATGATTAGTAGTGGGCTGGAAGGGAGGCAGTGGTTTGGTTTTCCCAGCCTGGAAAAGGTGCACAGCTCGGGTTTTTTGCAGCTCTCTCCATTGTCAGAAAAATGTGCCCCAAAAGTGGCAGAGAGGGCAGGGGCTGACCCCGGGGTGGGGCTGGGGCTGCCCCTCTGGCCACCCTCTGCTGAGAAAAGAGCTTTGCTGGGGGTGTTTGGGGACAGTGGAGANTTATTTACATTTCTCGTACTTTATAGGTTTTTCAATTCCACAAGGGATTGGAGGACATGTCACTTCCTCTCTAATCCCACTGGAGAAAAAGGATGCTCATCAAACTTTCTCTTATTACAAAAGGAATGAAAAACAGAAAAGACGGTTAAATAAACATTGGCCATTATTTACATGAAACTCCATGTGAACATTTTTCTGACTCCATATTATACACAGAAGACTTAGCAAAAACAGGGCAACAGTGACCCTGGTGCCAGCTCTCTGTGCCCTGCTCAGGGGGGTCTGGTCTTGGCTGGAAGTGGTTTTTAGTGCTGGTTTTTAGTGCTGAGACCCCAAAGCAAAGCTCTGCTCTCCTACAGGGTCTGAACTGATCCTTCCAGCCTGGATTGCCACAGCCTGGCAGCCAAAGCCCCGGGCAAACCCCGCAAACAGAGCACAATTTCTGTGTGAAACCAGGGGCTGCTGCAGCCACCTCTGAGGGAGAGCTCCGAGAGTGGCACTTGAGCACAAATAGTCAATATTTGTACTTTGCAGCTTTAAACTGCTCTCCGTAGAAGAATAATTATCTAATAGTTAACACACTCCAGCTTGGAAGTGGGAAGTCAAATCCTTTCTGCCTGCTGTTACCTTAGTTACCCTGTCTGTACGCTGGGGATAAAATGAGAACCCCCTACAACAGACCTGGGGAGCTGTTGCAAGTGTTAATAAACGTTTGCACAGCTCTTTCAAGTTCTCTGATTAAAGCAATTCTGAACTTGGGAAGTGTTAAAGTCTTTTTGTAGACTTGGCTGCAGCGAAAAATGACTGGAATAGAAGAAGCTGAGTCCTGATTTTGAGAAACTATTGCAAGCAGAATTTGAGAGAGGATGGTTGTATTTTAAACTGTAAAAATCAAAGATTTTATATATCTAGAGAAAAGATCTTGTGGTATTGACATAATATTCCAGTTTTTCCCCCATTTTGCCAAGCCAAACCACCCTATTTCTTGGTAGAAATTCTGAGAAATATACTTTTATCTTCTCTTTAAAATGTGCTTCAATTATTATTACCTTTTCCAGACCATGAGAAATACAGACAGAGATGTCTCCCATAGCAGCTGTTCAAGAGACTTACAGGGAGAAGAGTTCACAATTAGTTCACATAATCTCTGAATTATACCTAGAACCCTTTGCCTTTGCTGTTTGTCTCTTTTTTATTAAATTTTACACAAAAAAATTCAAGCTAGGCAGTGACTGTTACCTCCCTGTGGATTTTTAGAGTCCAGAGAGCCTCACTCTTGGCTTTTTGATGGTGCCGTGTTAAAAACGTTTCATAATAATAATAAAGCTCCCAGTGTTAATGGTGAGGCAAGAAGATTTGAAGTTTCTGGACTATAATTGGCTTTTATCCTGCTCTGCAGTAGCCAGGGGCAGCAGAGCCTGCAGGCCAAGCTGGAGCATCAGCTACACCCAGACAGCTTCAGACAGTCAGGGACAGGAGGCCGGGTGATGCAGCTCTAACATCACCAAACTGGAAAAAACCAAAGCCAGGCAGTTGATTTTTATAATCCCTTATACATTCTCTTCTAAAGGAGGGCCTAGATTTAATAAATCCTTAGCAGGCTGTTTGGGAAAGGCCAAGCCAAGTGGCAAACTCGGGAGGATGGGTGTGGGCAGGGCTGCTGAGGGAACAGAGTGGCCTGTCTGAGCCGGCCAGAATTCCATCTGAGAGAGGAGCTGCCCACGTCAGTGCAGAATGAAGAGTATTCCTGTCACCCATGGCTTGGGGCACAAATCAAAGAGAGGAAGCTCACTTAGCAGTGAGAAGAAACCCCAGAAGCCTGGCGTGTTCCAAGAGGCTCAAATATACCCTGTCCTGGCTGCTGGGAAGGGAAGCAAACGTCTTGGGTGGTTTGCACATCGTGCCAGGGCTGCCAACCAGAGCCAGGGCTACTCCCTGCCACGTGGAGAGGCAAATTATCAGGGGGGAATAAAATCTGTCATCAGCGTGTTTTGGGAGGGATTTTTAGCCAGGTTGGTGGTGGTAGGAGTGGGGTTGTCAAACTGGAGGGGACTTTAAATCCCAAATGTGTGATGAGGGATGTGGTTAAATACAGAGGAGCCTTGGGCAACTCAGCCTTAACCCCTGCTGGCAAAAATACACCCCAAAATGGGTGGTGTTGCCCCTGCAGGGTGTCCTTTCGAATCATAAAAGTGCTCCAGAAACGCCAAGAGCATTCCAGGGCTTTCCAAATGAACCCCTGCCCCAGGAATTTCACCTTTCTGCAGCAGCCTCCCGGCAATTGCCTTGAATTGTTCCAGTTCTGGAAGACAAAAGCAATTAGTGATGCTTTTGTCTAAGCACCATGCAGATCAGGTCAATGACATGTAAAAATCCTGTTGAGAGCTGTCTAAGGTTTGCTTGTACGTATAATTTCATTGATTTACAAAACTGTATTTTGTTCTTCCTAAACAAATGTGAACATTTTTAAATATAAGGAGAGTGGCTTATAAATTGTAGTTCTGTCAGCTCCTTACTGACATCAGCTAATCTTGAGGCTCACTTGAAAAATAGGGCACAAGAAGATTGAACTGAGTAATGAGATTCTAGATTGATTTATTTATAAAATGCATTTATTTAATTTAAAAAGTTGATAAGGTACATAAGCAGAAATGTTGATTGTACACCGAATTATCTTGAAATGCAAACACATCGTCTCCAGTAAATATCCAAGATATACCATAAGGGAAGATGAGAAAGAGAATAAATCCAAGGTTTCCTAGTGTGTGGAATTATCCTCCAAGGAAAGTAGAGAACTTCCCCATGATATTAAAATGAACTGGGGGGAAAAAAATTACAAAAAATACTCTGACATACCTCAGTGGAACAAAGCAGTGAGAGAGATAAGTCAGTGATTCCCCAGATATCCATGGATAGTTTCCATCACGAACAACTTCAGCCAGTAAAGCAACTTTTGAGCTTGGATGAAGGGTGAAATGTTGAAACCCTGAGTCTGTGGGGGTGTGATTCACCTGACCAAATACAGAGATCTCCATCTGTGCTCGTCTAGACTGCCTTTACAGTCAGCACAGAGCAAACAGGCATTTCTAGGGCATGATTTGCCTTTTCCTAAAATAGTCATCTGGGATATGTCAGGCAACTGCTTGCAGACAGAAGTCCAAAGATGACTTAGCAGTATGGAAATCTGTGAGCCAGAAAATCGTGTTCTGCAATTCAGAGCTCGCTTCTGAAAGCTCAGGGTTTTTTTTTTTTTTTTTTCCCAAAGACCTACGTGGAGAGCCATAAAACATGAGGTTTCAGAACCACAACCTGACCTGAACCACAGTCCCTGGCTGAGGATCCATCCCAGGGAAGCTGATCCCTGCAGCTCTGAGCTGCTCCCCTCCCATGGGCTGTGATGGGACCCATCGTGCAGCTGGCCCATCTCAAACCATTTTGAAAAACTTCTTCCTGAGGAATAACTGGCTTTCCAGTGATCGCTTTGTGGCTGATTTTTAATTCTTTCTTGCCACAGAAAGTGTAATCCCAGCAGTCACGGAGGAGCCTGTCGGAATCAGCCAGAGGAGGGCACTTTTGAGCTTTGGGAGACCTCTGGGCCAGTGGGGCCGGAGGTGCCGCGTGTCCCATCAGTTTTATTTGCTGGTCACATCCTGAAACTCCTTCAGCAGAAGGCTCGGGTCGGTGCCTGTCCCCTGGCACGGGCTGTGGTGGCTCCCATCCCTTCCAGACTCCGTTCTCTTGGTCGCCAGTTGTGGTTCTGCCTGTCAGGAGGTGGCAAAGAGCCAATGGTTTGTCGACGAGGGGTGATAGAATCCCAGGATCACTGAGGTTGGAAAAGACCTCCAAGGTCACCGAGTCCCCCCTGTGCCCCATCCCCACCTTGTCCCCAGCCCGGAGCGCTCAGTGCCACCTCCAGCCCTTCCTTGGACACCTCCAGGGATGGGCACTCCAAACCTCTGTGCNCCCAGCTCCGTTCCCTGCCCTGGACACGCTCCAGACCCTCCATGTCCATCTTGCACTGAGGGCCCAGAACTGGACACGACCCTCGAGGGGCCTCACCAGTGACAAACAGAGAGGGACAATCACTGCCCTGCTCCTGCTGGCCACATTCTTTTTGATACAAACCACTGGCCTCCTTGCCCACCTGGGCACGCTGATGGATCTGTGCTGCAGAGTTTGGGTGTGGACGAAGGTGCTGGTGCCTCACTTCCAGGCTCTGGAAGCTGGGAGCTTTTACTGCAGGAGATGGCTGGGCCAGCTGATGTCCTGAGATTCTCCTGCACTGATGGACTGAAAAGGGCAAAACCTGGAGGACTGGGGGCTGCCACACCACTGATTTTTTAGTGGTAGCCACCTTGAGGTCAAATTTATGGCCTGAGCCAGTTATTGCTGTGCTGGATGATGTCCAGGTGTGTCTGGAGGTAGCGTGGCCCAGGACAGGACACGGATTCCTCCCTGTCACTCAGCCCCAGGGCCAGAGAGCAGATCCTGGCCTCTATACCTTACCAGCAAGGGGCTTGCCTTGATATCCATTGACTTGTGCTGATTTGGAAGTGTGGGACCTGTCACACCAAGCGCTTGGCTCCGTTTGGGACACTCCTCCCCTGGAAAGGTCAGGCCTGCAGGTTGCGTAGCAGCGAAGTCAGAGATGTGCTCAGCAGCCATCCCTGCCGAGAAGTATTTTCAGGGAAAGTATTTAAAACACGAGCAGCAGGGGAGTGGGGTGGAAATCGCAGGGAAGGCGAAATCCGTAGGTTTTGTGCATATGTTGGCTTTAAAGAGTGGGGGACCCCCGCTGAGCTCCTTGGCACGGCGAGCCAGGCCAGTGAGGACATCACCAGATGGGTTCATTACCGAGGCATTTTCATTGTCACCCCTCGGGGCCAGCCCCTCGCCGTCCTCCTGGTGGGAGCATGGGAAGGAACACCGTGTTCCCAGCCCAGGCAGGGATGAGAACACGGGGGGAAGTGCTTGTCTGCGGGACAAAAAAAGCCACGGTGCCTGAGCACACCACACAAGTTCACATGAGGAGCTGCTGGTCCTAAGGCCCCCCTTCCCTTTGTAAATTCAAATGCACCTTCAAGGACCACACAGTGCCAGTGAGAATCTGGTTTATCTCAGGGGAGGCTCCCCTGGCATGACCCTACCGGGGCATTAATTCCAGTGGAGCTCACTGGAACTTGTACAAAGGCAACACCAGCAGGCAGAACTTCAGCAAATTGAGTAAATCTTGGTTAATACAACATGAAGGAATTCCCTACTGAAAATGGGCTGATGCCTCGAGTTTGTTCTGACTTATTTGGTAATGGCAGTTCTCTGAAAGCATAGAAATGGTAATTTTTCAACACTCGGGCTCCTTTAAAACTTCATTTGCAGGAGCAAAGGCATCCAGTTAAACTGATAGCACTGCAGGTCTTTCCCAGGGAATTGTTAGGTTTTGTGCAGGCTCTTATCTTTCCCAGGGGTTGGGATTTGCAAACAAATACATCCATGTAAGGTTTGCATCCCTGGCTCAGGCTGTAATGGCTGCATTGGGGCAAAGAATTGGTTTTTTCAACCAGTGCTGTTCTCACTTTTTTCCTCCAAGTGAGTGTGTGACCGTGGATTTGTGGAGAAATTTGCTCTCAAATCAGAATGGAGAAAGGTCCAAAAGTGGGTTCTAGACCTTGTAACAATTTTGAGCTGGGATTTAGTGGAGTGGTCAACCCACTTCTGCCTGACACAACCTCATAAGCTGTGGACAACTTGTGTGCTGGACTTGGAAGTGGGCAGGCTGGAATTTCTATCACCTCTTTCCCAATTATCATTGTTTACGCATGAAGCCACCTGTTTCCTTGGGACCTTGCCACGGTGAAAAGAAGATTTTTTTTTCTCCCTGTTCCCAAGAGAAGGAGAAGACAGATTAAAAAAAAAAAAAACCAAACCAGCAGGCATTTTAACATTTATGAAGAAAAAGCAAATATGTATTGCAACAGACCTGGAAGGGCCAGAATGGACTGAATGTTCCTAAACCTTTATGGTAATTCGCTCCAGTAATTTCCATCATAATTAAGAAGCTGATAGCAAAGCCATTATTGCAGTGAGTCAGGCCTGCAGGATCTGCTTCCACAGCAGCCGTAGCTGCAGGCTGCCCGTATCCTGCATTTCAATGTTCTTAGTTTAGAAGTGGTTACTAGAAATATATCTGTTAAATGGAAAGTTTAGAGCAATCCAGATAGACTAAGCTGATAATAAACCCCAGCTGTGGGGAAATGAGGAGGTTTTATGCACACCTTGTCTCTGCATCCCCCTTTGCCTCCAGGAATATGACAGAGTAATCGTGAGGGATTTTTTTTTTAGGATGCTGTGTCCTGGCTGTTTCCCTGCTGCTGGCTCTGCCTTTCCTCTGGTGTGGATGTGAGAAAGAAAACCAATCCAGCTTGGTGAAGGCAGATTTAGCAAAGATCACTCTTTATTTTGCTTCTTATCTGGCCAAACAATGTTCTTTATCTCCTGCCCATGTTGACTGCCATAAGAACTGTTGGGTATTGAGTGGTACTAAAAGCAAATTGTGTTACCCAGGTGCCAGAATAGGAAAGTGGCTTGTAGGTGTTTTCCCTCCGAGTGTCAGGGAGCTGTTATTAATGACAGATGGTTGATACAAACAGATTTCAGCCCTGGAATTGTTCTTGCGGATTTGCTGGTCATCGTTTGTGCTCTGGGATAAGGTGACTGAGGGGTTTTGGGGGTTTGTTGTCCTGTTTTTTGCTAGCCTTCTGTTGTAATTGGAGTCAGATAATTTTTCTCGTGGATTTCATGTAAATATTAGACAATGTTTACTTAACTGTTCTTTTTTGTTTTTCATTCCATTGTGCTGAAGAAACGTTTGACGGACACTTCTTTTGTCCACTGGATGAAAGAGGAGGTGACAATGTCCTCCAATCCCTTGTGGAATTGAAAAATCTATAAATATGAGAATTTCAAAAATAAACTTGCTTCTTTTTCTCTTTCTGCTCAACCTAGCAGGTGCCAGTGTCTTTTCTCGTGTCCTATAGCGACACGAGAACCCCTATAGGGGTTTTTTGTTTGTTTTTTTAAGGTGAGAGAATAGGAAACGCTGAATAATGGGGAATCTGGTTCAGTTCTCAGCTCCCTCCTTGCCCCACAGGTTGAGTTGCTGGTGAGAAGGATGGCAGCTCCTCTGTGACCCCCCAGTGCAGTGAGAGCTCGGGAACAGCAGAATCACGGGGAGCAAGGACGAGTCCGGAATTCAGAGAGGGCCCAAAATGTGCAACACTGGATCTTCCAACCTTCACTCTCTGCAAGATACTGATTGATTCCTCCTCCTCGGGACAGGGGTTTGCTGGGTTTGTTGTGGGATGTGCTCCACATGGAGCAGAGAATCTCCCAGCCTTTTTTCCAGCTTTTCCTGGGAAAGGCTGAAGGAGCAGTGTTGAAGGAGCAGCGTTGACCTGATGCCTTCCAAAGCCACAGGATGTGTTCCACCAATCTTGCTACCATGTGAGAGCCTGGCTTTCTGCTGGGTCATTTTATGTCATCTTTAAAAATATTCAATCTTTTCGATTCATACTGAAAAGGGACAAGAAATGACTCAAGAAAAGGCCAGCATTCTGCTCCTAATGCTGGAGCTGCTTCTTTTAGGCCCAGCCAGATACCCTGGGAAGGCAAATCCTCCTGGTTATGGATTGAGTCCCATTTCAAAAAGGAACTTTAACAGAACAGCATGGCACACTCCGGGTGCATCTGAGACTGAGATGGCTCTGAAGGGTCCTGTCCTTTGGGCAGCCACAAGAGTTGGTTCTGTTTGGTTCTGTTTGCCCCTGGCAGCCCGGGCTGCAAGCACAGAGGTTCTGTGAGTGCTTTTTTGATGCCTTAGGTTTTAATTTCTATATTTTTCAAATCCTGTACTGCCTAGTGTGGAACTCTGAAGTTTCTTGTAGCTCGTGAGCTGCTCTCTTAGGCCAGACAGACACAACAAAGCCTCTCTGAGCTGTTCAAGGACACTCGGGCTGTCCTAGGCCCAAAAGGTGTAAACTAGGACCATGAGAGAGGTGGAGAAATTGAAGAGAGCTAAAGTTTTAATTGGTGAATTTATGCTGATATGCAAATGGACCAAACCTATATCAGTGTCAAGAACTCGTGACTCAGGGCCCACCTTGGGGTCCATTTTATGGAAGCAGCCTCTGGCTCCCCAGGGTGTGCCTTGAAGGCCTTCAAATAAATCCCTGCCTTTATTCCCTTACTCCTGTCTAGTCTCTGTTTCTAGGTGGCTGGGAGAAGGCATCATTTTGAACCCTGTCCCTGATGCCAGACGTGTATTTACCCTAAAAGGTGACCAGAACCCTCCTGCAGCCCCAGTGAATGGAGCTCGTGGTGGCATTTCCTGCCCTGGGCTCCCCTGTGGAGCTGCAGATTCTGCTCCGGCACGTCAGGATTTGCAGTCCCGGCACGTGCTGCCCGTGGGAGTGCTCCCTGCAGCACATTCATCCCTCCTGGCACACACAGCCTCAAATATCTTTTTTGGATGGCTGGGGAAGAGCACAGCAGTGTAATCGCTTGCTCTGAGAGCAAATGCAAGATATTATAAAAAGCTTTTGCAGTATGACTCAGGAACAAGAATTACTGCGTGCTGTCTAGTAAGAATTCTAAAGCTCTTATAACTGAGGGGTTTTTTTCCATTTTATGACTTACTAAAAGCCAAGGTTGACCTATTAGCTCACATTATGACTCAGGTATCAGCCACAGGATTATGCAGCAGTGCAGTTTGATGTTAGTCTTGAAGCTAAGCCCAAGCAAAGTCGACATTACGATCTGAGCTAATTGTGGCTGTAGAATAGCAAGAAATCATTTAAGGACACTTGCTTTCACAGTTTTAGGTTGGTTTCTGGGGACATGAATGAACTGTAAATACCAACTTTCCCTTCCTTTGGGAACTGAAATTCTAGGTGAAAATAAAAATGTCCCAATAATTGCACAAGTCTTTCATGCAAGAATATCAAATAATTCACAACCAGATTGTGCTTCTGATAAATTTTTCAGCTTTGCTTAGCTGATCTGAAAGTTAAGAAGAAGAGTCTTGATTTTGAATTGAGCAGGCAGGATAAAAAAATTCCAAACTAACTCAGAACTGAAATCACTTCAAGTTAAAAAAAAAAAAAAAAGTTTAACTCACATGTTTGGGTTTTTTGTTTTGGTTTTTTTTTTCCACTTTGGGATGTATACTTTTCAATGGAAACAATTTGCGAGAACTAATATAGAATCATGGAATGGCCTGGGTTGTAAAGGACCCTAAAGATCATCTTGTTCTACCCCATGGGCACGGACACCTCCCACTATCCCAGGTTGCTCCAAGCCCCGTCCAGCCCGGCCTTGGACACTGCCAGGGATCCAGGGGCAGCCTCAGCCTCTCTGGAAAAACCTGTGCCAGGGCCTCACTACCCTCACAGGGAAGAATTTCTTCCCAATATCCCATCTAAACTTACTTATTTTCAGTTTGGAGCCTTCTCCTCTCACCCTAGACTCTTACAAATAGTCTCTCTCTGTGTTTCCTGTAGCTCCTCCAGGCACTGGAAGGAATTTACCTCCAGCCAACATGGTGCTGCCAGTTTTATTTTCCTGCCCCCAAAGGGTTTTGCCCAGTTCTGTTCCCAACCAGTGGCAGTGTATCTGGGAAGACACAATAAAGACGCTCTCACACCTGCCAGCTTCAGCAGAAAGGAAGGAATAATCTTTATTATTGACATATTTCACATTCTTATACACGTCCCAACTCCACCAGGGATTGGAGGACATGTCACTTCCTTCTCAATCGCACTGGAGAAAAAAGATGCTCATCAAAGTTCTCTTATCACAAAAGGAATGAAAAACAGAAAATACCGTTAAGTAAACCTTGGCTATTATTTACATGAAACTGTGAGAAAGAATCTGACTCCAAGGTTAAAAACAGAAGGCTTTAGCAAAAACCAGGGCAACATGGCAGAGACCCCCCTCCTCGTGGGAAGAAGCTGGGCAGCTCTTAGGAGAGCATTTTGCTGGTACCAAGGGCTGGATAATCTCACTCACCCAAGACCCAAACCGAAGGGCGTGGGGAGCTGGTGAGGTTTAGAGGATTGACCCCAGGAATGGCAGGTTGGAGCTGTGGCTGTGGGGAGCAATGGGAGGTCTGGCTCCCAGGAGCTGCTGAAGGAACAAAAAGTTCCTCCTGTCCCTGGCGTGGGTTGAGCTCCGGCCGGTGGTGAGCTCCTGACCCAGGACAGGATGTCTGTGGGATGGGAGGGAGGTTTTTTTGGAAAAGAACTTCGAGCGCTTCTGCAGGAAAAAGTTCTGCAAACCACTGTGTTTAATCTGGGTCTCTGCTCAGATGTGGGTGCTCGTGGTTTGCAGAGTTTGTTTAGGAAGGGGTCAGCAGGGTAGCTCCAGCACGAGGGACATTGGAGATGTCTTAGTCCTTTACAGAAAAAAGATTTGAACAGGGCAGGACATCTCTGAGCTGCCAGTGGAGCGAGCTCTGAGCACTGCCTGGCCCCAGCCTGTGGTGGCTTCAGTTACAATAAATGTGCGTGTTTTATGCTCCCAGTAATTACCTCATTAGGGGCACTTTGAAAGCAGATAGTGCTTGATCTTTTGGTTGAAAAGTTGTCCAAAATGTGGGAACTGAAAGAAGAGGAAACAGAAGGAATTCTTTAGAGCTCACGTCTTGAATAATGTGGGGACGGAGAAAACAGACCTCGGTTCAACAGGTTCTGACTCTGCTTTACATTTATACCACTTAAAGCAGGATCAGAGAAGTACAGTTAAGAAATTCTGTGCATACAAACATTTGGACCTCCATTTTTTCTTTATCTTGCCATATAACATAGAAAAACCAAAAGCCAGTGAAGCTTTTAAGACCCCTCTGCCTAAAATTACTATTGCAAAAACAAATCCTGCAGGATTTTACCCCATCTGCAAGGTCCCGGCCTGGAGACACTATTTGTGAGAAATAATTACACAGGATAAAGAGAAGTACTGGGATTAGGGTTGGGTAAGAGTTATTAGCACTGTCACTTTATTTCAGTCACTGCTGAAAATCTTGGGGTGAGAAATGTTCTGGGAAGGAAAGGGCTGAGGAACAGCAGAGAGGATGGGACCTGGTGGCATGAGGGTTGTGGGAAACCAAGAAGAGGAATGAGGGAAGGGTTATTTGAGTGTTTTATTCATTTAAAAGAGACCCCAAACGAACAAACACACAAAATAAGGCTTCTAGTGGGGCCAGCTCCAGGGATCTGCAGTCCCACAGGCGACTCCAGGAGAAGACACATTCCTTGCTTTACTTGGAATGGAGAGGAGACAAATGACGAGAGAGAAAAATCCACACGGAGTGATAGGAAAAAGAAAGCAACCCTCAGCATGGAAGAGCTGTGCTGGGAAAAATGTGAACAACCCATGAGGATGTTGCTGTTATTTGTTCCAGTACTTAATATTCTAGACAAAGAGGGCTGTTCTCCGAATTTCTTCGTGTGACCTTATTGTGTATTTGGATGTATTTGCTGGTGACCTGGAGTCTTGGATGGGCATTGGCTGGAAAATTTTTCCTTACAGAGATTGTTTTCTTGTTTCATAAGAGGAGACGTTTAACCCTTCTAGGAAAGGACAGCTGGGGCCTTGTTCCTCTGATACTGCCAATAATAACAGTTACTGTTTCCTTGTCCAAACATTCTTTCGAAACAAATGACATTTGGTACAGAATATATTTTTTTCAAGAAATATTTGAATTGTTTTCTAAATGCAGTGGAAATTTTGATGTTGATTTAATGGTTGTGGTATCAGGCCCTTGAAGGGAAAATGAATTATATTCTCCTTTGATTTTTCTATTCATCTTCTTGCTCTTGTTATCTTAATTTCAGTGGATATTTCCTGCGCAAGGATGGAGTTACTTCCTGTCCTCAGAACCTCTGCTGGTTCCTTCTGACACCTGAGCATAACTACATTTACTTTATTTGGCACATTTATACAAATAAGTGAGGCAAATTCCTCTGTGCTGGTGGTGGATAGAGACAAGGAAACCTCTTGTGCCAGAAACAGGTGCTGAAGTGGCAGATGCCAGATCTCTGTTCATATCGTAAACAATTCTGGCTGATGTTTGCATTTCTGCTTGTTTATACCGAAATGGGTGAGATGAACCCACACCACACAGCCAAATCCTCATGTTCTGGTCACCTTGTGATGTTGGCAGGACCCGGTGCCGCTGGAGAACCAAAGTCTGGAGATGCCAAGACATCTTAGATTTCATTTTGCCTCAAGAGATCTGCTGGCTTTGCAGGGTTTGGGGAAGATGGGGCTGGAAAGATTATGTATTTAAACGGGGAATCAGTGGGTCGTTTAAATGTTTCCTGCTGATATTCCATCATCAGTGAGGCCTGGTGGGGCTGCAGCTCTACATTGGGGTTAAAATATCCCAGTTCATCTTCCTCTCTGGCAGGTCCGTGGTGTGTGTGACATGCTCATATGGCACAAGGCCTGTTGCTGCTCAGCACAGAGCAGCTGAGGCATTAACAAGAGTTCTATAAATAAGGCCAAAAGAGATAACGATAAATGAGTTTTCCTACTCTGTCTCTAGCAGGGGTAAGTTTGCAGCCAGCCAGGTGCTGGCTGAACACACAAACCTCGGAGTACTGCACTCACGAGCTGGTGCGTACGGAGGGAGCATCTGGGATCATCCTTGGAGAGGCCCTGGCCTTTCCCAGGAATTCCTCCTCCTGCGCATCACAGCAAATTCCAAGTGCAGCAGAAAGACAGAGTCATGCCTCAGCCCTTTCCAGATCCTATAGGAAACAGCCAGCACCGTGGACCACATCCATATGTTGTCAGAGCTGGCTAAACCCTCTCGCAGTCAGAACTGCGAGCTGAATAACTGGAGCCTTGCATCAGATTTGGAAAACAAACCGTTCAGTTTCATAGCCCATCCTCGGTATGGGGAGCAGGGATAACACTTCAGCTGGCAGCACTGGCCAGGAGGTTTGGCAGGATGCAGCTCATTCTTCCATGACTCTCAGCCCTGGAGTGTTGACAGCAAGAGACTTGGAGTGGGCCAAGGAAATTGATGCTGGATGCGAGTCAGGTACAAGGCTGAATTCAGCTTGGATTTAATGTTATTGAAATACCACAGGTGGTTTCTGTTAGGGTTTGGCCTCATGTGGCAAGACTGAAGTCAGGTCAGCTGTTCAGTGAGATCCAGCCTGGAATTCTCATGAGCATGGGGAGTTGAGTGAGATTTCAGTCACACCTGAAGCGCAAGATTGTCCCTTTCCTGTTTGGGTGTGAGCTTGGGACCAGAAATCACAGGGGCGTGAAGTGTACACAGGAATCAGAGTGGGCTCGTGCGAACACAGGGTTTAGTTTTCTTTAGCTTAACTGGGATTTGCACCAGTGAGCTGTGACACGGGGCTGGGGTGCCGGGAGTTGACCCTTTCCCTTGTTAATCCATGGCTGTTTTATCAGCTTCCAGCTGGTCGCAGGGGAACCTCAAGGTGTGTTTGCAGAAAAGCTGTGGGAGGGTTTGAGCCTGAGTGAGAAACCACGGCAGCTCCTCAGGCCCTGAGCTGTGTCCATGAGTGTGTTGAGGCTGAGCCACTGCGAAGGAGATGCCTTCCATCTCCAGGCTCTGGTTTATCCTGTGATTTTTTGGACCTTGTGATGCTCGTGGATGTTCTGACAGACACTGAAAAATACCCGCCAGTGCAACAAGAGGGACTTTCCAAGATGTTCAGGGATCTGGTTTGCCATGTTTTGATCAGGATTGGCTTTTACTGATATGGTTCAGTTTGAAATGCTCTGGATGAGTGCCAGAGACTGGACCAAGATGGAATTATGACCATGGTTAGGTACGAGCAGAACACTGTCACGTTCCCATACTTCCAACATTATACCACAAACCAAGGATAATTTCCATGCTTTCTGAGACAAGATGCATACAAGGGAAAAAAAAAAGTCTCTGTTGGGTCAAACTCACCAGCCAGAAGCCCAGAGAAACCTGCTGGGGTGAGATACAGATCAGAGATCACCAAACGTTGATGCCCTAAGGCTCCAGCGTGGGTCATGTCGTGCTTTTCTCTTGTGGCCTTTCTCCTTTCCCCCCTGTTTTATCAATATAGAAATACAGGCAGTTCCTCTGATGCTTTTCACTTACACTTTTGAGGTGTTTAAGAGACAGTAAGAGCTGGAATTGAAAGTCTTTCATGCAGTCAGATGTATTAGAGTGGCACCACCTTCCATCTCCTAGCCCAGACTCCGAGTCCTCTCTGCAGTCACAGAGACTGTAAAATACAACCAACTGGGAGAACCTTCTGCAGCAAAATGGGTACAGTGGGCTATAAATGGAGGAAATCAAACATTTCCTTGTCTCTTTGGACCCCAGAGGAACCTGAACTGGCTGCAGGGGCCAAGGGGTATCACCAACCACATCCTTGGTTTTCTAGGCTCAGTGTTAGTGGGAGCTGACCCCAGCCTAAGCCTCATCTCTGCTGTTATTTGCTGATATGATCCAGGATGGTCATTAATTAGCTGGTTTACTGCCTCATTTCCATTTTTACCCATGATTTACTAATTGTATTCAATTATTCTCGATTAGTTTGACAGTGAAAAAGGTGGCAGCTATTTCAGGGCTGGCTGGTTTATTAATTCCAGTCCATGAGCTGCAGAGAGGGCTATATTTTTCTGCTGAGTTTCAGCAGTGTCAGTCACAAAGGTGCAGAGATTTTGAGCTATTTGACTCTATTTCTTAAAGAAGGCTTTTCTCCTTCACAGGTTTGATTTTAAATATTCAGCTTGCCCTCTTCCCCCTCCTCCCCATGCACAGAGGATTTGGAGGAGTCTGGTTTTGGGTATCCTTAGCCAGTAAAATGGTCAAATATGGCTTCCAAAATAGACAAATTGCGCAAGAGCTGGTTTTTACCAAAGGGCTGTTTTTTGCAGAGTCATTTTTTGCTTATAACTATGTCCTAGCAAAGCCTGAGGGACCTGTCAGAAGGATTTGTGGAGCCAGGGAGGTGGTTTTGGTTTGTTTTTTTTTTTTTTTTTTTAATCCCTTCAAATTTCACCTCTATTTCGGAGGTCGAATCATAAATAAAAAATGAGCTTCTATCAAACCAAAAAAAGAGAGGAAAGTGCAAACCCCTCTCCTCCAGCTCTGGCTTTACCCAGGTACGTGGCAATTTTGTTCCCTCACCGAAGCACCCGCGGTGTTAGAAAGCCTGGTTTGCACGAGCCTGAGCCTGCGGCTGATGGATAAGGCTGCTTCGATTTCCCTGAGCCATTCCTCTCTCCAATCCCACTCCGGATTGTTCACTCGGGGGGAAAATCCTCCCTGCCACCCGGGCAGGCCGCGCGCGGGGCCGGCTGACGTTCGTTAACTCGCGCGAAGTCGCGAGCGACGTCCCAGCGCCGCGGAACAAAAGAGCCCAGTGTCGGGCCTAAATCGAGGTCCTAAATCATGGGCCGTGCTGTGACAAACTGCACGGTGTGTGCCAGTACTTTTAAAACGGGGCTTTCTTGCCAGGCTGAGAATCCATAGAGCCCGGCCAAAGAAAACAATGGGAGGGAGCCAGGGTTCTCCCGAGCCTTGGCATGAAATCCACAATAGTAGCTTTGGCTGAGCTCCACGGGCTCCAGCACATGCTCCAGAAGGTCACTTCAGAACACCATAATTGCTTGGTATTTACTTGCAGACAAAAATAATAATAATAATGATAATAACAACAACAACACCACCACCATGAGTGCCACCAGCACAGCTGAGGGGCTCTGCTGCAGCCCCAGCCTTTGGTGTCTCAGAGTGCCCCATCCCTGGTGCTGGGAGGTGGAGGAGGAAGCATGGTCTGAACAGCTAAATAGCAGCAGGGGTGATGAGCAGCACGGCAGGTTTGGGGAAGGGAGAGTGGACTTGATGTCCCAGCTTGTCCTTGCAGCCCTCAGCAGTGTTTGTCACGGCCACTCAGGGGCTGTTTCCTGACCTTTGGGGTCAGATTCGGGGGTCGCAGCTGAGTTCACCTGAGGAGAGTGTTTGCTTTCCCAAATATCCTGCTCTCTGCACCTCTCCTTACTGGCAGCCCTGCTGGAGAAGTCAGGAGCTGAGCAGATCATTAGGACTGGAAAACAGCCCTGAGCCTAAAGTCTGGCTCTGAACAACTCTGAGCTGGGCAGGGGGATTGCAAAGCTGAGCTTATTCTGAATTTCAAGGCCTGGATTGGATGGTGCAAAAACGCCTTTGATACCGGATGTTTGGTCCTGATGCTCACAATTCAGGATGTTTGTTAGTGGGACCCTACAAATCCCTTATCCCTAAAAATGATCCCTGCAGCACAAGAGAAGGAATGGGGCTGAAAATCCTTGAGCTGTCTCTGCTCTTAACATGAAGTACCCAGGCCTCAGCCTTTACTATTTACATTTAAAAAAAGAAACCACATTTGATTATTCAGCATTCCTCTTTTACATTTTTATTGCCATTTCACAGAGCTCTGAAGACCAGAGGAAACCTTTCTGCTTGACATATTTAATATTTTAGCACTTCACAGTGTCTTTAGACAAAAGCATCCAACATGCATATGTGTTTTGGCAGCTCTGCTTGTGGCCTCTGTTCTGTCTCTGGCTTTGAGAAGCAAAAGAATGAAAGAGAAAAAAAAAAAAAAAACCACACAACTTTAAACTGGGTCAGGATTGTTCCCTTCATTTTTGTTGATATCTCCATTTGGGATTTGCATTGATAGAGGAGGGGGCAAAAACACATGCCCCGAGCATATGTCCTTGAAATACAATGTCACATCTCAGTTTTCTTGGGCTGGCAGTGCCTGCGTTCCACGCTCTCTGTGATGTAGAACTAATGAAGATAGAAGGGCAAGAAAACCTATAATCAATCCCAGCACACACCAGGCACAGCACAGCCAGCAGCTCACCCTGCGTCTGAAATTCGGGGTGCTGGGAGAGAAATCCCGGCCTTGCAGCCATGGCAGCCCAGTATTTCTAGCTGGGGGTTATTTTAGGCAGGTTTCTGCACCCATGGAAAAACAAAAGCAGGCAAAAATGCTCCCTGGCATCACTTTGTGTCAAATACTTGTCCCAGAGACCTTCGGAGCGCGACTCAAATCTGCAAAAGTGCAGTTGTTAGGGAGGACTGAAGGCGTGGATTGAGGGTTTTCTTCTGGGTGTTCAGGATCTGTTTCCCTGTGTTTTAATCCCCTGTGTGCAACCCAGGAGCTTTGTGCACATGAACTGTGTGTTGCTGATACCGTGGTGATGATTAGCAACCCCAAAAGAGATCAGTCCTTTCAGCCAGGACACTGAGCCCGGGGTGAGGGGCTGCCCTGGCCCCCCACCCAGGCCAGCACTTCTGCCTGTTTCCACCTGTTTTCCTTTGGTTTAGGGCAGAAATTCCTCCTGGGAGAAGAGTTTTTGGGCAGAATTGGTGCACACAGTGATGTGTGCACCGTGAGATCCTGGTGTCTGCGGGGGGTTCCTCGGTAGTGCCTGTAGCAGCAGGGGTAGAAATAATAGAAATAATCATAACCCAACCCAGCAGCTGGTGGGAGAAGCAGCAGCAATGTGGTGTGACCTCCCAGGTGTCACATAACAGCTCAGTGTCAGGGCCCTGAAAATAAACCCCCCGTGTATCCTGCCTGCCAGCCCAGTGCTCTGGGCTGCAGGGGACAGCACTGGCTGGTGACATCTCCTGATCTGGGTTGATTTACAGCCTGTGCAGAGGCAGGGAGAGAGAAATGAATAATACACACAGCCCTTTGTAACTGTGGGTTTTCATTTTTGCTGTGTTATTTTAAGTCCTAACCTTAAAATCCTGTTAACCTTCAACCCTGTTAAACCTAACCCTGTAAATCCTGTTATTTTCTACTCCTCACTGTTGTAACTTTAGCAGTATCTTAGCTGCCTTGTGTTTAAGTGAATAGTCATTGGGGTATTAGCCCAGGAGCTGGGAATTTTTTTAATTTCCAAGTCCCCATTGTTTTCAGAGATCTCCTGAAAGTCCCTCTGCTTCTATGTGTTTAGGTAAAAGAGGAATCTCAACTGACAGGTGTTAGATAAATGCACAGAAATGTGGGGGTGCCCCAAATGTCTTAGCTTGTGGTTTTTAGTACCAGGATTTTTTAACCTCAGTGATTTGTAAATGTATGACTGGCCCCTGCCAGGAATCTGGGACCTGCTCTGGGTTGCTTTGCCATCAAATGCTTCAATCTTCACTAGGAAGTTCTTAGTGATCCTTTTTCCCAGAAAATGGGCGGATAGAGCAATGCTGAAAGATTGTCAGCCTGTCCTCTAAAGGCTTTAATCTTTCAGAGTAAAAGTGAAATGCTCACCTTAACTCAGCTCCTCTCACTGCAGTTCGGGATGTGCTGGTCCCCTGCTCCCTTTCTCCACATCCCATCCCCTAGGGATGGACATTCCACCTTCCCACTGCCTCGGTTCTGAAGGGAGTCGCTCTGGGGAATGTCACAGCATTGTGCTGTTAAAATTTTGCAGGAGTGTGAAGTCAGCACATGTTTGATGTTAGTTTTGGCAGGGCCAGGGTCCTATCAATCAGCAGTGCCCCGAGCTGAGGAGAGCTTCCACAGTCTCCAGTTATTTACCTACCACTGACCCTGCGAGCAGGCCCACGTTCACACAGGGAAAAGCATGGAAATGGTTAATCTGAGATGCTTGGGCAGGCATCTCCCTGCCTGTCAGCTTTCCATCTCTCCCAGATGTGACACCTGATAGGGAACCACTGGTGGGAACTGACTGGAGGATACAGAGGAGGCAGATAAGGAACAGCATGAAATTGTCTTTTGCTTCCCTGTGAGTGCAAGGGAAGAAACCAGCAGGTGTTTTCCAGGGGCAAATGGTGTGAATTGAACACCAGAAACCCAACTCTCATCTCTCAGGAGTCTTCCTAAGCCTCTTGTGAACCTCTCTGGCTCTGGCCAGCGGCTCAGTCTGGTGGCTGAGCAGGTTCAGATATCTGCACATCTGTAAATAATGAACGGCAGCAATTCCTTGTTCTCTCTCAGAGACAAAGCAGCACACTGAGCACTGCTGGCAGGGAGCAAAGCCCACGAGGACCAAGCTTAGGGCTGCTGATGTGAACCATCCCCTGTGTTAAAGGGACATCATTGCCACGGTGGAATTGCCTGAAACCCATCACTTCCAGCCCTCCTGGTTCCTTTTCCTTCCACCTCTCTGCGCTGCTTACTCAGCCAAAGTAAGGGCTGACTAATACTGGAAGGATTTGTCTTCCCATTCCATCCATCCGTCCCTGTTTTGGTTTGCTCTTTTCTTTAAAAATTACACACAGCAGCTTTGATGTCCAGACCTGCAGATGGGGAAACTGAGGCACAGGGAAAGGCTGCAAGGTGGCACAGCACCCGTGCAGGAGAGAGCAGCAGAGGCAGGCAGAGAGCCAGTCTCTCCTGGTCCCTCATCCTGTGCCCAGGAGTTAGAGATTGCCACTCCAATCCTGGCAAAATTAATAAATTCTTATTTATGACTTATTTAGGCAAGGTTCACATTGATTTCACTTTCTGTTTGGCTTGCAGGACTGCTCTTAGTGCAGGCACCTCTTCCTCCCGCACCAAACTCGGGAGGTGATCTTAGTTCTGGGTTGTCAGTGACCTCTGTTACCTGGAGGAGCCTTCCTGGAGTTAGGATCCAGCTAAAATAAGCTAAGAAGTGAAAATAATTGGATTTTTTACCTCAAGCTGGAATAAAAAAAACCCTCCAGTTCCTCATTCAGTATCCTGGAATATGAAGTGATATATTCAGAAGAGAGTTTGCTCAGGATTATCTGAAAGGATAAAACGAAAGAAGTGCTGCTATTAATACATAAAAAGAGAAATTTAGATGAATGTCACCACGTACTGTCCTTCCCCTGCCCAGTCCTGCCAGCAGCAGCAGAGCAGAGCCCTCTCCCACGGGGAATGCTGGTGTGGGATGTTAACTCTGCAGCTCCTAGGAAAGCTCGGATGGTTCTGCTGGGGTGGCAGTGGTGTGAGCCACGGAGGCAGAGAAATGCAGAGAGATGGAGAAATGGAGAGCCAGGCCAGCCCTGTGGGACTGGGCACTCGGAAATGTGGCCCTGCAGAAGGGGCAGGGCTGCAGGGGAAGACAGAGGGATGTGCTGGCCTGGAGATTTGGCCCTGGACCAGGAACATTGCTGAAGGCAGGGTGGAAGCTCCCTGCTCGAGACAAACGCAGCTGTGGTTACGGTGGTTCTTGAGGGCAGTCTTTGTTCAGGCAGTTTAAAAAGGAACACGTAAACTTACACCTGCAAGGAGCACATTGGTGTGGGGCTGGGCCAAACCCCGTGGGGGCCGGGAGGAATCTTTCCAGTGACTGCCACGGGCTCTGCGTGCAGGTCCCCAGTGACTGGCTTGAGGTGACACACAGACTATTTCTGCCCAGCAGTTTTTTCCTCCCTGTGTTTTCCAAAAACACCAGCAAGAGAAGAACAAGTCAGAACTTCATCTGCCTTGCTAAAGCAGGACTGAGGGTTGCATTATTCACCACATCCCAGGGCTGGCTCTGGAGATTGAGGGATGCAGCACTGCAAAATCCAGAGTTTTTTGAGGTCTTCTCAAGTGAGATAAGTAATCTGAGCCATTTGCTTTCTTGTTGCACCAGCCTGAACCAATGGAAAGGTTTGATGGAATGGAAAGATCTCTGGAACCATTAACAACGTGCTGTTCACTCGCTCTGGCGCGTGTGAGATATTTTCTTTCTAACTTTATAGAAACAACACAAATCCTGCAGTGATCTGTGAGAAGGGACACTTGCCAGAAGGAGCCTCACACAACGGCTGGAATTACAGGGCTCACTGCACCTCTCAGCTCTTTTCCCTTGAAGTTCCTTTTATCTAAACTTTAGTTCTTCGCCCGTCCGTGGTGCGAGCTCTCCTGCAGCCGTCACTACCGCGGATCAGTGGAGGCCTCCAACTCTATGATTAAAGCATTAAACATCAAATTCTTCTCTGCTGCCTCACTGCAGAAGTTTCAAAGGAGCTTGGTTGCTCTTTTGTGGATTGATGTGTCTCTAGGGGCTTTGGCAGTTGAATAGCCGTGCTTGGGTTGGTACACAAACTGCTGCTCTGTAAAAGGAGTGTGTAAGAAAGCACTGACTGATGCATCTCCAGAGACCTCATGCAAGAGCTTAATTTAGTCCTCTTTTTTAATAGAAGCTTGGATCTCAAGCACTACTCTTGTGTAATGACTGGCAGAAGGAAAAGCTAACAGGCTGGCTTGCTTTCGAAACCTGTCAGTCGGCTTGAAAGAGGGGCTCTGCAAACAGCACCACGAATAAAAGTGAGAAGATGACCAAAGTGCTGATGAAAAACATTTTAAAGGCAGTCAGAGCGACGTGATGAGTAATTTGGGACTGGCAGCCTTTCCAAGCAACGTGTGAGGCTGTGTTTTCCTGTGGGAGTGTCTTCCCCAGAGCCGAGGATCTGAATAACCAGGCAGAGACAGTGGCTCCCCGTGAGCCTGAGGGTTGTCCGTGGGAGCTGTGACCCTTCTCTGTCCTTCCCCTCTTTTAAACCTGCTGCAGCTGCTGTGGATCCACCTGCAGATGTGGTGTTGGGGTCCCTGTGTGTGGATCCTGGGAGCAGGGCACAGCACTGACAACCCTCCCACATGACAGCAGGCCCCAAACCTTTCCTGCACATCCTAATTCTGGCAGAAGTCTGGCTTTTACAGCCTGTAGCTGCCCCTTTATAATTTTTTGCTAAATCATGGTCTCCCAGCACTCAGCTGACGCTTTCACAATGCTTTGCAGCTCCATCCCTGAGGATTTGCCTCTATATTTAATGTATTTTGCCGTTTGATTAAAGCTCCTGCTGACAGCACGCTTGGCTAGGGACACAGCAGCTCACAAAACAGGGTACGTGGTGGCAAAAGACGTGTGCTGTGCTCTGAAAGAGCTGGTACTGCTGCCTGCATTTGCAATCTCTGAGCTGGACCTCAGCTTGCAGCTCCGCAGATTCCAAACCCGTAATTACTGGCCGCTGCCTCTGCTGTGAAACACTTTGTTAAGCCTTTAGAGTTATTAAAGATTTTCAGGAAATTTATGGGAGCTCAGGTCATGCTGCCCGTTTGTTTATACAGGCCAGGATCTGCCAAAAATGTGGTCTGTAGATTTTCTGTGCTCGCCCACGTCTGCTCGGGGTTTATCTTCCATTGCCCTGTCCTGCCATGGGATGCAGCAAAGAGCAGAGAGTGATGCCAGCAATTTTAGTGAAGCTCTGGACTTGGAGCTGATTTCTTGCTGGGGATGGTGGCCCCTGGACCAGCCAGGGCTGGGGCTGTGAGCTCAAATAAAGCTGCCACTGCCACAGTGGGAGTAGGGACTGAGCCCAGAGTGAGTAAGAAACCTGGGAATCGCTCCCACGTGTTTTAAGGGACTATTGTTTCCTCCTACCTTGGATCCCAGGGAGCTGAGGGAAGTCCAGGGATCTCATGGCTGCTTGAGCCAGACACGGTGTGGATTTA
The DNA here is from genome assembly GCA_013397175.1 of Platysteira castanea. NCBI lineage: Eukaryota > Metazoa > Chordata > Aves > Passeriformes > Platysteira > Platysteira castanea. The sequence goes on along the minus strand of VYXC01011223.1, from coordinate 487,843 downwards.
TTGGGGATCTGAGTTTAGTATTCACCAGGATGGCTCAGAGCAGCGATTCATATTCATGACACTAAGTCCTTTAATTTAATTCATCTGCTGCTTTTTTTTTTCTTTCTTTTTTTAAAGGTTTTGCAAATGCTCTCCTGGGTCACAAACATGTGGCGTCCAACGTGGCTTGCCCAGTTGTCACACAGAGGTTCTGCCAACGCTGAGCCAGCTCAGCAATGGAACATCCCAAATGTGTTGTGCAGAGTTTGGGGATACATCTGTGAGCTCTGTGCTCTTACTGACCACAGAAGTGGCTTTTTACTGCCCTGTGAGAGAGCTGTGTTTTTAAAGCTGGACCGGCGAGTCCAAACTGGCAACATTGAAGATAAAATAGTGTCTTGGTCTGTAGAGCACCTAGTACAGGATTAAAAGCTCTCCTAATGAAGAAGGCCAGTTGTGATTACAGCCTGACTGTGTAGCACGGTCTAAAGATAATTTTACAGCCTCCAGCTCCTTTCTGATACCAGCACAGGCTGTGCTGATGCCACGGCAGGGGCTGGTGGCTGTCCCTGCAGGAAAGGCTGACCCCACTCTCAGGAACAGAAAACCCCCAATGTTTCTGCAAATTGGCCAGCCTGGGCAGCCTGTGCCAGCCCTCTGTGTGGCTCTGTGGCCAGACTGCCCCTGTCTGTCTGTGGGTGCTCCCTGGGATTTACCCCTGGGCTGGAGCCCGGGTTTCTCTCTGGTTTTATTGCCCAGCAGCGTGGATCCTGCTGCAGGAGCTGATAAACTCAGTCTCTCCCATCTGGGTGCACATGAGCAGCACCAGGCAGGCACAGGGTCCAGGCTCCCTCCTAGCACCCCATGGGATCTCTCCCGGAGGGACAACAGCCTCAGCTGGAAAGGGAAACCTCTTGATTTTGGGGCTGCCTCAAGGTGCTCCAGAGGCTCCAAAGGTAGAGTAGAAGGTGGGCAAGGTAACACAGGCACATTTCCCAGTATTCTTGTGTTTGTTAGAATTATAACCAGCCACGGCCCTGAGCCTACAAAACTTTCTGCCCTCGCTTGTCTTTCCAGCCCAGCAGAGTGTAATGCAGGCTGGTAATGACACTAATGACTCTAATGACACTAATTATTCCCCACGAGTTTCAAGGACACAAAGCCCGTGCCAGCCAGCCCGGGATGAGATGGCTCCTGACTCTCAGACCTTTAACAGGCCACCGGTTTCCCTTTCTCCCAGCGTTAATCAGCAGAGCTTTGCTGACACAATGCCTTGGCAGCGTGCCTCGCAGAGCTCCAGGCAGGGGAGGATGAGATATACCATACGCCTCCATTTCCTGATTTGCAGTATATCGAGATATAGACAGACCTTCATTTTTTTGATGTGAAAGCAGAATGAGAAACTAGGTTAAATCAGTCTGGAGGGATATTAAGCCGGTTCTCAGGAAGCCTATGCAATTATTATGCCTCATCCCAGCCTTCTTGATTGGGAACATGCCTTTAAGAACATGATCAGCCCCAGGAGATCTCCCCCGTAGCCTGGGAATTCCACCCTGTCTGCTGACGAGGAGGGAGGCTGGGCCACAGACACTCTCCATTCAGAAGGGGAAAGCTTTGCTTCCCATTTTTTTTTTTTTCCCCCTTTCCCTTTTTTTTTTTTTTTTCCTGGCAAATTATAAATGTGCACGTTGGATTCTTTTGTCAACCAAATCTAATGGGACTGGCCTGAGCTGAATGGCTGGTCTGTGTGATGCTGGGACTGGGTTTCTTTTCAGGTGCTCACTGCCTGTTTCCAGGAGATGAGGATTAGCATCTGCCTTTGGCTGGGAGCAGCTGTGGGCGCTGCGTCCCTTGGCTGGAGGGGTTTTGGGAGCTGGAATGGATCGTGTCAGACTGGCTGGGCTTTGGGTCTGAACAGGTGCCTCCTCAGCCCTGGGTTATCGCAGTTCTAGGGCCAGCAGTGAGGATTTTTTTCTCTTTTAAAAGGTGGGAAAGTCATCCAAGGTTTGGTTTTCACGCAGATTCCCTTCTGTTCCCTGCAGGGGATCAGGCTCCCGGTTCAGCTGGGATGAGCTGCTTGTGGGGATGAGGAGGGGGATAAAAAAGTTCATCAAACCTCAGTCAGGAGCACAGTTCTCAAGGCCAGCGTGCCTGGGATTTCCTTTGCTTTCTTGTGAAATTCCCGAGCTGCTTGGTCCCAGGCTAGCTGGGCACCAGCTCCTGAAGCCTGTAGGGTTTTTTTCACAGCATTTAGAGAACAGATTCCCAGACAGAGCATTTTATTAATTTGATATTCTGACAAAACCCACCCAGGTCTGACATTCCAAGAGGAGAAAAAATAACTCCGACCACTACAGCTGGAAGAATGTGAAACCTTCAACCTGACCACTGCTGGAGTGGGCTGCCCTCCTGTCCCCCTGTCCCCAACACAGCCCCCAGCCCTGGAAAGACGTGTGGTACTCACACACAGAGCCTGTTCCTTTGGAAATTGGCCTTTGGGAGTGCCCATCCATTACAGGTCAGTGCAGCTGTTCACGTGAAGACAGCTTTAAACTCTCCCAGGAACTGCTGGCACACATCTGGGGGTGTCTCTGCCTCCATCCAGCCTTTGCTCCATCCCTCGGGGTGGGAGGGGAGAGGCTGGTGGCTCTGCACACCCCCCACACCACACCCGCTGCTGTGGACACTTGGCCCTCGTGCCACTTCCTTTGCAAACCCTCCTTGCTGCCTCTCCTGATGGAACTCGTGTGCATTTTATGAGGTTTGACTTTGGAATAACAGCTTTTTCTGCTCTCATTTCATCCATTTCTGCATCAGCTATCGTAAAGGGTTTGAGATGGAATTAACGTTTCCTTCCCACTGCAAGCTCCCAGCTCAGGGTCTGTTTTCCTGTGCGTGTCCAGAGAAAAGCTCTCTCTGTTCAAGGATGGGCAGGCCCCTCCGTGCCCCCTCCAGCACTGCTTCTTCACCTTCCTTTCATCCCCCATGAAGTCACAAACCTTCCTAAGCCTCTTCTGATGGGGCCTGGGTGCCTGAATCACCAGAAGGTGCAAACATTCCAAGGGGCCATGTGAGCATCTGTGTTCCCCGGGAATAACCTTGTGTCCCTGGGGTCATTCCTCCACCCCATAACTGCAGGAGGAAAGGGGGAGCCCTTTGAGCTCTGCTGAATGAATAATGTCCCGCACGATCCAGGTTTCCCTGCACATCCAGTGCACCTCTGCTGGGAGCTGAGGGGACACTGGTGTGAGAGGGTGGCAAGGGCAGGGCTCCTGCAGCCCACTGAGAGCTGTCAGCATCCTAGAGAGAGGAAAAAAAATGGGCCCAAACCAGCCAGGAACTATAGTTTCAGCTGTAAAGCAATCCAGGCGTTTCCAGCCAGCGGCTTTTCCCCAGCTGTTCGTTTCCAATAGAGAATTATGATCAGTAATTGATACTCTCAGATGTCTCAGTGCAATCCCCAGAGAAGAATGGCCAGGGCAATATTTTTTTTTTTCCCAACTCACTGGAAAATTGAGCCCCAGCTGGGGCTAATAAGTGCTTTCATTAAAATACTGATCTTAATCCAAAGCTGAGAATAATGTCCCCTCTGTGCTGCAGCTCTCCTCAGCTCTGACAGGGGCTCTGCTTTTTAACAAGAAACGAAAGAGGATAAATGGACACTTCTATTTATTACACCCCTGCACCATAAAAGCACCGATGGAGGATCCCAGTGAGGGCAATTTCTTTTTTGACTGCACCAGTGGAATGCGTTCTCCAGCCTTTCCTGCAGCAGCGATGGAGGTGAGGTGTATGGCCAGGATCCTCCTGGATCCATCCTGCTGCACTGCCCGTGGATGGGCTCACCAGGCAGAGAACAGGGAGCAGGAGTGTTGTCCTGCTTTTGCTAAAGCCTTCTGTGTATATGGAGTAAGAATTCTTTCTCACGGAGTTTCATGTAAATAATGGCCAATGTTTATTTAACCGTCTTTTCTGGTTTTCATTCCTTATGTGATAAGAGAAAGTTTGATGAGCATCCTTTTTCTCCAGTGGGATTGAGAAGGAAGTGACATGTCCTCCAATCCCTTGTGGAATTGAAAACCCTATAAAGTATCAGAAATGAAAATAAAGCTGCTCCTTTTCCCTTTTTCTGCTGAACCTAGCAGGTGTGAGAGTTTCCTTTATTGTGTCCTCACCGACACACAGGAGTGTTTGCTGGACTCCAGGCACAGGCAGAGCCATCCCATGGTCTCATCACAAGGATTTGTCATCTTCACACTTCTCTGTTGCCTTGGTTTTGCTAAAGCCTTCTGTTTTAACCTTGGAGTCTGAATTTTTTTTCACACAGTTTCATGTAAATAATAGCCAATGTTTACTTAACGGTATTTTCTGGTTTTCATTCCTTTTGTGATAAGAGAAACTTTGATGAGCATCTTTTTTCTCCAGTGGGATTGAGAAGGAAGTGACATGTCCTCCAATCCCTTGTGGAGATGAGAATTGTATAAGAATGTGACATATGTAAATAAAGTGGTCTTTCCCCTCCTTTCTGCTGAACCTGGCAGGTGTGAGAGCGTCTTTATTGTGTTTTCCCAGACACACTTTTCCATTTTCTTCTGGACAGCACAGATTTTTGGTAATATTCACTCATCCAGAGCTCGTCAGAGAGAGGGAATTTGCAACATCTTCCAACATCTTGGAAGGTTGAAGGGTTTTCCCCCCACTCTCACACAGAGAAAGAGGAGTGATCTCCCATTTTTTTCTAGGAATAACGTCTGCATTTCCAGTTCAGTAGGAGAATGTGAATGACAAGAACTTTGTTTCATGTTTTTTTTGACACGGCCCCCTTTCCAAGGCTGGATATGAGTTTTGCCCTGATGAGGAGCAGGATCATAGGGCAGGTCCTGCATCGAGTGTAACACAGGGTGGGTGCCACTCCTGTCCCTCACTTCCCTCCCCCCACTTGTCCTGTTCTCTCTCTGTTACCCCTTTCATTTAAAGGGGATCCTGCCCCTGCTCACATCTCTGCTACCTGTGCTGTTCTGCACCAGAGCACTCAGACGCTCCAGGAGGAGCCTCAGATGTCACAGGAAGAGAGAACCTTGATCTGCCCTGCAGGAAAGGCAGACTGGGAATCCCAGCAGAGCCTCCTGCACGTGCACCAGGTTTCAAAGATGTGCAGCTGGTACCTTTTGGGGAAGAACTGCCATAAATCCTTGCTGGAGCTCCTGTAGGGAAAGCTGATGATGTCCTGATAGCTGAGGTGCTCTGTGAGGAACAGCTGAGCTGCAGGAAGCTTCCCTGAAACAAACCCTCTTTTTTCACCCATTCCCTCTCAGTGTCCAGCTTTCTGCCTCTGGGTTTTCTTGAGGAGGGGAAAAAGGGCATTCCAGGCAGCGGAGTTAGAAAGGGAAGTGCCCAAAAATAGAGAATTCATCAGATACCACGGAGAGCATGTGGTCAGTTGCTCTCTGAGGAGTCCCACGGCTCTGGGGAAGAGTTTTTACTGCTTTAATGAACGGCTGCTCTGTGATTTATTCTCTTTCCTGCTGGATCTAGGATGTCCCCTTTGAACAGCAGCACCTTCTTGCACTCGCTGGCCAATAAAAGTGAGCAGCCAAGTTTTGAGAGTTTCACTGGCAGCAAATTGCACATTATTTCTTAAGAACTGCCCTTCACTTCATTGACACCACTCTTAATTAGTGCTTGATACCTTCTTAAAATCCTCTTGCTTTACGAAGCTCGATTCGGGTATAAATTAAGGATGTGACATCTTGCGTGCAGGTTTTGGCTGTCCCTCTGTGGGTTTATTTACATGGTTTATAAATATATTGATATGTTTTAGCACCGAGCCTTTACAAGTTAATGGAATTGTGACCAACACTGCCTATTCTCCGGTGAGGTAAAAGTAATGCCTGTTTGACAGAGACAGTAGTAGGGCTGTAGTTACAACTAAAGCATGAGGGATGTCCCATGTGGACTTAGGAAACAAACTGGAAAATACACAGATTTCACAGCAAATCTGAAACGTTGCACGTAGTCAAAACTAAAATTTTGACATCGCAGCTGGGAATTAGTTGCACTCAGAGGCAGACAGAGCACCACAGAGCTCTGGAGAGCTGCTGCTCCTGCTTCCAGGACTTCCCCATGCTCCAACCACTGCACCCAGGTCTGGCATCCTAATTGCCCCCTAACTCACAGCAATGCTTTATTTATTTATTTATCCTTAAAACCACATTTATCTCTGCCTGCAGCACCACCTTTTATTTAGTCCGTGGGGTCTTCAGGGCAGGAACTGCCTGGCTTGTGTTTTTGGGGAGCACCTGACCCTTCTGAACCAGCCCCACGCTGCCCTTTAGGGCCCGGTCCTCCCTGGGAGGGCAGAGGATGTCCCCTGTTAGCACTGCAGGGTGACCTGCAGGGAGTACCCCCAGCCCAGCTCTGCTGCCAGCTGGAATCTGCACACTTTCCCAAGCAGCCCGAGGAGGACAAGCCACTCTTTTAGATTGCACGTAACCCTTTCCGAGCCAGGAGGCCGAGAATAGCAGAGAGAGGGGTTGGCAGCCTCCCCTGCGGGGTAAGAAGGAGCTGTTTGTTCTCGTAATTGCTTGTCTAGGAGAGGGGTCTGTCTGCCACTGCTTTCCTGCAAAGCATCGTGTTTGCCCTGAAGCCAAATAAAACCTCGAGGTAAACTCCTGCCCAGAGAGAAGAAAAGGCAACTCAGAGGGAGCTGCTGTGAATAAAAAGGCTGTGACCATTTCAAAGCACCTCTTGTGCATCAAGCGAGCGTGATCCCCAATATCTCACACGCCTAAAAGGCTCTTTAACATCCAGGAATAGGCACAGGTGTGGGGTGGCTTCCCTTCCCCTTCACTGAGGCTTTTTAGCTCTATGTCAGACCCTCTCCCACCTTGCTCCGCTGCCCACCCCGTGGGATTCCTGACACTTTTCCCAAGTGATGCCAGCACTGAAAACCTGTATTCCTTTCCCCGGGCAGAGCCAGGCAGGAGCTGCCTTTGGGCAGGAGGGATCAGGCACTCCCCACTTGGCTTTTCCCACAAATGCAGTGCTGGGATGGCTGAGAGCAGCCCGGGCAGTGGCTGCTGCTCGGCTGGTAATTGTGGCTTTGGGGTTTTGTGTTACCCACGGGCTAATCCTGGGCAGTCTTCTCGGGTTTCCAGGGTTTAGTTCAAGCCAGGCTGTCCATACTCCCACTCCCTCCATGATCTGGTGATGACATTTGGCTTTTTCTTCGGGAAGGGGCATTTCAGCACAGTCCTGAGCTCTGCCAGACCGCCGGGCATCTGCGCGAGTGAGGGTTGGGCAAGTGCCTCCTGATTCCAGAAGTTTTCTTTTGTTATTTCATCCACTTGAATCACTACAGTGTCATTTCCAGTAACAAATGCACCTAATTAATGGGTAGAAGGATTATTGCCCTCTGTGGTACATGGTCTGAATGGCTCAGCTGTGTCCCACAGGCTCCGTTGTGCTCGAGGTCGAGGGAAATCAGCTGTGAGGTCAGAATGGGGCAGGTCTGTGTTTTTGGAACAGGCAGAGCTGAGTTCTTGGAGAGCCACTGCTGTGAGATCCGGAGTAGCTGTGGCATCCTGATCCCAGGTAAGAGTAGAGAACCTGTTGGAAACTCGGGAAGGAAAACAGCATCCTGACCTCCCTGAAGTTACACTTTCGATGGAAAACTCTGTCTCTGTGACTCAAAGACACATAAGGAGCAGGTGCACTGCTTGGGCAAACAGGAGTTGGGGTCTGAAGTAGAGCCCCTGAACACTGAGAGATGACTTTTGCAGTTTTTCAACCTCTTTCTTTGTTCCCCTGATATTTCCTGTGGAAGAAAGTTTTCTCCCTTCGCTGGTGCAGCTCTCTGAAGTGAGGCCAGCACAGCACACGCACGAGGTGCCTGGAGCTGCCCAGTGCTTGGGGGACCTGGAAGGGGAAGGTGCCTGGTGACCTGGTAGTGGTCTCAGGCTGATAGAATTTCTGCTTTCCTTGGCTCCTGTGAAACGCTTGGTGGAAAAGTAACAACGAGGGCCAAATCCCATTATTTTACATCAAGGTAATCGAAGTGGTCACTTCACTGGCTGCTTCAGAATGAGCTATTTCCTCCCTGAATTAGCCAGCTCAGCCTTCAGTTTCCCTGCTCTTTGAAGAGCAAGTGGGTCGGTGGCTGAATGTCCAGATAAAACACCTTCAAACTGAGCTGGGCACCGACTTCTGAAGACATTTGGTCATGTGGGACTTCACCGTGTGCCAGAGGCAAAGCAACCCCAGCAATTCCTTCAACAAGGGGGGGTGTGGGAGGACAATGCAAAAGAAACAAAATGATGGGCCTCAAACTGATAGAGAGCAAAATTTTGAGTACCTCTGAAGAATGCTTCAAATAAGCATTTAAAAATTTGGATGAACATTTTGGCCGCTGACTGTTGTGCAAAGCTGATAAAATTCTCTCTGTTTGTCAGTTTAACTGTTTCTAAAATTTTTGATCAGCTTTTCAGTTTGGATTTGTGAGGGTTTGTCAATAGTAAGTTGTCAACTTTATTTCTGTGTCCAAAAAGCTTTGGTTCCCTTCAGAATGAGTTTCCCCCTTTTCTCCACAAAAGGATATAATTCCTCCTGCTAATCACACGTGATCAGGTTGCCATACTGGTTTGGTTACAGGATTCTGTTTCCAGACACCAATCATAAGATTTTTGCCCCTCATTTTCCTTTTCTGTGTATTATTTCTCCCTGCTGCAGCTGGACAGAGGTGGATGCTGTTGGTGGAGGTGTTTGGCTCTCATGAAGTGCTTTAGGATTCACTGATGGATCATCCCTTCTGAGGTGGAAGTAACCCTTGGCACATCTTGTGTTTCATGGGAGGAGGATATGATTTTTCCTAGCTTATAGGTCTCTAGAAAGGTGCCTCTCATTGTAATGTCACCCATTTACACCCCCAGGCTAAGAAAAAGACTAAAACTGTTATTCAATATTTTGTTAGAAGGTTTCCACTGCAGTCTCTGGTCTGTAAGCAAACCCTGCTTGCACAGAATCCCCATTTCTGAGTGAGGGCTGTGCTTTGAAACCCACACTTAAAATTTCAGGAGCCGTGTCTGGAGAGCATCCCAGCCCTTCAGAGCTCAGGTGTGCTCAGGTCCTTAATGCCACTCACTGGTGCTGCTTCAGGTCCTTGTGCCACTGAGACCCTTCAAGGACTCTCTTCCTCCATCCCAGGAGATGCTGTGCTGTGAGTGGGATCGGACTTGGCCTTTTGTCAAGGTTAATACAATAAGGGAGGCTGGAAGATTTTGGAGGGAGATTTTCGGCCGTGCTGGGCGCAGATGGTGGCTGGTTCAGGATGAAGAGGAGAGTGGCTGCCTCATCAGCAAGTTGCTGCTCTTTTTCGTGGGAGAGTTAAGGAGATTCACCATCCCTTTTGGGATGGAAACACCCCAAATCCTTGTCTTTCCAGGGGACTGGTCCTTAAAAGACCCTCTCCAGCTTTTCGTGGCTGTGGTCAGAGTTCCAGCTGGATGTCTGTGCTCCATTTGTCCCACTGGGCTGGCAGTGCTGAGAGCTGTGACTGCAGAGCTGGCAGGGAAGTGTCCAGACAGCCCCTGAGCAGCAGCTTAATGCCTGTGCAGGTACGGAATGTATTTATAGCTGAATGCACGGTCTGTGCCTGCACATGTGTGCCTGGGAAAGTTTCAGAGTCAGAGGATAATGCCTCTCAATTACAGCCCCGTCTGGAGCTACAGCCCTGCTCAGGAATTGAAAAGCTGCAAAGAATCCACTGGGGTTAAAAACACCATTTGGTTTCCCTCGCCAGAGGGACGCTCATCAATATCTCTCTCTGTTAACAGCACAGGGTTAAAGCCTTGGCAGTGTTCTCAGCCTCCAGATGCAGGCAGAGTTCAGCTGCAGGCAGAGGATTTTTTGTGAAAGGCGATTTCACTGCTGCTGGGTTAGAGCTCCAATTTTGCCTGATGCTGCAAGTTTCTTGAAAGCAGGGAAGAAGTGCACAGGCTGCTGGCTGTCCCCCTTTGTGCATGAACCAGCCTCTTGTTTTATCTGACTCAAGACAGGTTTCTTTACAGTTCACTCCCTGCTTGGCATCACGTGGAATTTCAGATTCCCTGAGGTGAGGGGCTGGTGCTGTGGTGTTTGTGCTGCACCTCTGGGCAGTGCCCAGCACTCCACGGTCCCTGTGGTGGAGGAACTGGGAGAGAAGTTCCTAAATGAAGCTTCATCATCTCATGCTCTGACCAGCCGAGCTGATCTCAGGAGCAGAGTCCTTACTCAGCCTTGAATTTTTTCCTGTGTCAGGCTTAGAAGCCACCTCAGCACTACTGAATCCCATTTCTTTCCTTAGTGCATCTCTAATAATAAATCCCATTTCCTCTCTCTGCCTGACAAAGGACACTCCCTCCCAGAGCAGATTTCTTCAGCACAGCCCCGCTGTGCTGCTCAACTCTGCCTCTGAAAAATTGAAGCTCCTTCCCCAAGGTTACACAGCAACTCTTTGGCTTCACACTACGGGTCTGAAACACCCCCGACTGAGTGATGGTTGTACTCCCATCTCCTCGGCGAGGAATTTTCTCTGTCTGACACCCCCAGCCCCCTCCAGCTGCCCAAGGGGCTGCACAGCACAGCTGGGGACACCTGGCCCTGCAGACCCCCTGCTCCTCGGGGGCTCTGCAGCCCAAGCAGGGACATCTGCTCCGAGCTGAGCTGGCACCAGGAGGGGTTTGGCCTTGGAAGGGAGATATTTACTTTGTACAGCTTCTCTGCAAACCAGCATCGGCTGGAGGAGCCCAGCAATCTGTTTAGTCTAGGAACAGCAGAGCATGGCAGTGCCTCTGGAAGAGCCCCCCTCAGCCCAGCTGGTCACTGGGACAATACTTTCCTACAGGAGGGAAAAAAGATGCTTTATTCCACCCTCTTGGGTGTTCTTGCTCCACAGAACTGGACATTTGTCTGTGTCTCGCAGGTCAGGGTGGGGAGGGAGAACAAAACCTACTAGTTCTGTGGAAATGAAGGAATTTTCATACAGGAGAAAGCTCTCCTTGGGGTAATTTCTGTTCTACTCAGCAGGACCTGCTGCAGAAACCTCTCAGCCTTGCTGCCTTGTGCCAGCCGTGGATAGACTCGAGTGCACACTGCTGCAGGCTCTGCTTTTCCAGAGCTGGCTTCAGCCAACTGGTCCTGATGGCAGAGCGAGGGCTGGGATCAAGTACGAGGATGAAAAGTTAATATGAGACCTTGACTAGGCAAATGGAAAGCTCTGTGTGTGTGTGAGTGGCCCTGGTGACAGGAATGTGCCCGTGCCAGGGTGCTGGAGCCAAGGCAGAGATCCCTCATCAGACTGGGAAGGACCAGACCAGGTGCTCCGTGGGGCTGGAGCCTCCATCCTCTGTCACGAGCCCAGAGCAAATCTCCCAGGATTTATGAAGTGCCAGCCCCATGTTTTGTGCCCTGTCTCAGGGCAGCCTCTGATCACAGAGGGAGGTGCTGGCCTGTGCTGTGGTGGAGCAGAGAGGGTGCCCAGGGCAGTGCCAGAGGGACGGGAGAACAAAGATCCTTGAATGAGGGCACACAGAGCCAGAGGGGTGCCCTGGGCAGGGACCCTCCGGAGAAGGAGCTTGGAACCCTGAATGGAAACTTCTGCTGAGTGTTTGTGTGACAAGTTTAACTTATCCCATGTCTCCAGGAAGAATCTTGGGGATTTCACAAGGCTGGACACGGGCACGAGAGCAGGGTGTGGGTGTCCTGCCGGGATGACCACGTGCCCTGAGGACACGGTGCTGCCCAGACCCCACAGGACACTTTGGGGCCATATTTGGGCTTTCTCAATTCAGAGCACACGTGCCTGGCTTGGAAACCTGACTCTGCAGGCTGGGGAATGTCCAGGAGAGGCTGTGACCCGCTGCAGGCTCTGACACCCCATTCAAACCCAGCAGGAGGGGTTTATCCTGGGCAGCTTTGCACCTGGCAGGGCTGTGCTGCCCCAGGGGGCTGACCTGGGGCACAGGGACGTGGCTGGAGCTCCTGGGCTGGGGCCAGGAGGAGCAGCTCAGGGTTTGGCTGCCCCGCAGGGCCCGAGCAGTGCCTGCCTGTGCTGGGTTTGGCTCCGCACAGAGCTGACGTCTCCTGGCCTGTGTCACATTATGCATTATGTGATAATTATAAAAATGTGAAAACAGAACTCGCAGTACCAAGCAGGCAGCACGCAGCTCCGAGTGGTGCCATGTGTGTTTTCCTGCTTCCCCTCCGAGAATAAACGGCCCTTCAGAAAGGAGCCTTGTGTTTGGTTTAAGTTTCTCATTACTTCATAGGGGTTCTTCCTCGTAGGGCTCTTGGAGCAGGGTTAGCTGGCAATGGGTGGCACAGTTCCCTCGGTACACAGTGATCCAGCTCTGCTTTCAGAAGGGCTCAGGCCTGCTGCAGTTGCCTCTTATTTCCTGCCAAGTGCCCAAGGGGGGTTGATCTGAGCCAGTGGAAATGCCGAGTCCATCCTGGGATGGATGTGATGGGATGAAATGTGGTTTGCCATTTGTTCCTCCCAATTATCCACACAAAGCCGGGTCCCCTCGGAGCCAGCTCCTTGGGGAAATTGTTCATTTTCTCTTCCTGGGTGGCACGGGTTTGTTTTTCAGCGTGGGTTTCGTGGTTCACTGGCAGCTCCCAAGGCCAGCGTGGAGCAGGAGAAGTGGCTCGGGGTGTGCTGGGTGGGGGGATGAATCTCCCTGTGGTGCCAGCAGACAATGGGATGTGCTGCTCTGTGTCACCACGGCAGAGAGGGAGCAGCAGGTGCTGCAGACATCCCCCCAGTGCTCTCCTGCCACTCAGAAATCACAGAACGGTTCAGGTTGGAAGAGATTTTAAAACTCATCTCATTCCAACTCTTCTTTTATTTTCCCGTCCATTTCTGTAGTGGCCTCTCAGCCCCTGTGTGGAAATCACCACTTCTAACCCATCTCTTTAAATCTGCAATCACAACCAGAGGCCATGTACAAGATAAGAAAAGAGGGCTGGAGCATCCTTTAGCAGCACCAAGCTAACAGAATATATTGCTGTTCATGCTGTGGGTTGTTTCATGAAGAACATGGCCTGATTATTTGGTTTCTGGAGGAGTATCGACCTGTACAACAGCTCGGAAAGTTTTCCTTTAGTACCTGTTCCTCTGTGTAAAAAAATACAGATTTTGGCTGTGAGCTTTCATTTAAACTCATGGGGGTTTTTTTTCTGGATAAAATCAAGGGAGCCCTTAGGGAGCTGAAAGTGGGCTATGGAGCAGGAAGAGGAGAAGGGGCGGGTGTTTCTAGATTTTGAAATCTAGATCTTGTTTCTGGATGCTGAAAGCTGTAGCCCTTTCTGTGAGGGAATGGCTGAGAATAGCACTGCACTGCTGGGCTCCTTCAGGGTGAGAAGGGATCCCTTGTATTGGAAAGGGAGAACAGGGAAGCTGCAGGGAGGCAAGTCTGGTTCCCAACAGAGTCCCCTTTTGCTCCAGTCAGAGGATCTGGTTACAGAGAAAACATCCCTGGCTGTGCTGGGCTTGTGCTACAGACAAGGGGGACCCCTCCTTTCCGAGCTGGGGTCAGCTTCTGTTGGCACCAGTTCCTGGTTGTCCTGGATAAACCCTTGTCAGGAGCTGCTCTGGGCATGAGCAGAGCCTCAAACTGGGGGCTGCAAGGGCTCCTGAGCCTGTCCAGGAGGGAGCTTTGCCTCCCTGCTGGATGTGGTGGTGCAGGGGGCAGGGAAGCACTTGGCTTTCCCTGGATTTGGGTGGGATGGACACCGAGGCTCCTGGAAACCTCAGAAAGGGAGAAGCTTGGGGCAGCATCCAGCTCCTGGGTTGCTGCAGGCACTTCGGGGCAGGGGGATGGCCTGGGGAGCAGAGCTGTCCTGGAGGGCGTGGGGAAGTTGAGCCACCTGGGCTCCATCCTGGTGGGCATCCCATCACTCCCATCCCACTTCCCTGAATCTGGGCAGGAACACGGTGATCCAAGGGTTATATCTCAAGTGTGAAGTGAAGAAGGTGCAGCTGATTATGACTGAAATGCCAGGCTGGGATACACGGACAGGGACTGTGCAGTGCTGAGCAGCTGAGGGAGGAGGAGCAGGAGATCCACAGGGATCACAGGCCTCTGCAAGGCCTGACCTGTTTCTTTCTAAGACTGCCCAAAAAACCCCACCGTCATGTTTTTATTCAAGAACAGCAGAGATGAGGCGAGGAGGAGGGCAGGTATTCCTGGCTGCTGCTGCTCAGGCTCCTGTGCCTTTGGGTTTTCTCTGCTTTTTGCTTCCCTCTGTGGACTCCTTCTTTCACCTAGAGCGTGCTGCACCCACCCTAGCCCTGAATCTCACCCTAAAGATAAACTTTTCCAAAGGCACAGCTACACAGAGAAGCTTTGGGTGTGACACTTTGAGTGTCACAATCCAGTTTTTTCTAAAAACTGGAAAAAAAATTGCCCTCTATTGAGAATCTCACTTTGTGTTGTGAGGTTTCTGCTCCACACAGGCCCCGTGTGCCTTTGCAGTATCGAGAGGAGGATTCCAGGTACAGATCAGTTCAGTAAATATACTCCCTGATTTTTTTTTAGATTTCCCAAAATACAGGCAATATGTCATTGTCAGGAGACAGCGATTCTCTTCAGATCTGTGGGCTGGCTGATTACCTGAGAGGGTTTTTTTAAAATTAAAAAAAATTATTTGAGGGAAGGAGAAGCAGCATTATAAAGGATTTTAAAGCAGGTAGGATCTTCCTACCCACTGATGTAGGAAGCTGATATGTCATATGTGTGAAAACAAATGAGAACTTACCAAGGGGAGGGGACAATGACTCAAGAGAAGTTTTTGCTTGTTACGCAACCAGAAATCCCAGGACCTCAGAAATATTTGAAAGTACCACATTTTCCCCTATTCTTTCAAAAAAAATAAGCAATCCCTCCTTTTTAACATCCAGTCCAGAGGTAATCCAGTGCTGCCTTGCAATTTGAAACTGCAGCTTGTGTGTTTTCTGGGCTTAAATGCTTGTGTGTTGCACAATTTTCAAGCAAGATGAGGGGAGGGAAATAAAATGCTGAGATCAGGTTTTTTTTTTTTTTAAAATGTTATTCCCTGGTAGTGTTCACAGTCTGCACTTTCTGATTTGTTGCCACCCTCGAGACGTGTGAGGTCCAAGAAATAAGGCACACATGGGGCTTTGTGATGGCTAAAAGGTGGCATTATCTGCTCCTAATGGAGCAGGCAGCGCCGAGATGAGTGAAGGGATGCAAAAGTGTTATTGGTAAAGTGTTATTTGTAACGCTGATAAAGTGTTATTGATAAAGTGTTATTGATAATGCTGATAGAGCGTTACTGATAAACTGCACTTGCACACCATCCCTTTAAGGGGTGCAGCCACTCTGTTGTGACGCCCTTTTTTCAGAATGATAACTTTGGTTTAAAAGGATCCAACGCTGTGAGGAGTGCGGGGGGTGGGTCTGAGATAAGGACCCGTGGGCAGTGGAGCTGCTGAAAGTGGTGGTGCAGGGGAACTTGAGAGTGAGCAGGGTCTGAGGCTCATCTCCACTTGCTTCAGAGTGAAACCCTTCAGCCCAGGTGCCAAAGTGAGGTCTCACTTCCAGGGACAGCTGAGTGTGGTCACTGAAGCTGCCATCAGGTGTGGGCCTGTGGGCAGCAGGGCAGGAGAAGGTTTCCAAGGCGTTGCTGGAGGTGCTGACTCCAAGCTCAGGGTAGCACAAGATGCTTGCTCTGTGCTGCTGCTGCTGCTGCAAGTTATGTTTAGCCTCTTGGAAATATTCCCAGCCCACCAGGAGTCATTTCTGACTAACAGGCACCCCTTAATCTGTCTTAATCCCCCCTATAATTTTACACCTATTTAGCCTCATCCAAATAAAAACTCTCAGTTGCTTAAGTAACGATTGACGAGGCTTTGCATCTCTTCTGGGAAATAAATATTATAATCTCCTTTTCTAAACAAGCAAACTGGCCCTTGATGAGGCAAACAACTTCTCAAGTGAGGGAGGAGCTGCTCTGACAACAGATGCTCTGCCAGTGCCCCAAACCAGCCATAAAACCTCCAGTGAGGACAGACACCAGCCCTTCCCCAGAGAGCTCATCCCATGGGCTGCTTGTGCTTCTGGGCCAACTGTGGAAGGGGACAAACACCCCCTGATCCCGGCTGGTGTAAATGTGAGCGTTGCTTGTGCATTCCTGGCGCTGTGTTGGGAAATTCTTGTAAAAACAGAACGCCCAGGGCTGCTCCTGAGTGCTGGCCCTGAGCTCTGAAGAATGTGGCATTGTCAGCAAGCTGTAAAACACCCCTGCTCGTTGGCAGTGTGATTGAAAACCTCCCCAAAAGTACGGAAACCTCGGGGCTGGTGGCCCAGCACCTCGTGGGTGTTGGGGGCCAGGGCAGGATGGCACCGCTGGGCCACTCGGCTCTGCCCAGGAGCTGTGCCAAGAGGTCTCTTTCCCATCAGATCATCCCAGTGTGACCCCTCTCCCTTGGCACAAAGAACAGCTCATATCCTTCATTTGATGTTCTGCAGTGCTCCTGGAATGGGGGATGAGCTGTGTTTTTGTGGGACTGTGTTACCCAGAGCTCGCGTGGAAGCTGGGCCCGGTTTTCACCCACTGTGAAAAACACCAGGAAAAGTCGCCAGAGAAATTCCTCAGGTTGTGTTTCCTGAACTCCAGAGAGCTGCAGGCTTGGAAAGAGAGGAGCAAGTCCAGCTTGAGCATGGATGGGAGCAGCAGGAGCTGCTGAACACAGTCACTGGGATTTCTGCCATTCCCAAATCCAGCGATGTTCGGGATAACTGAGGAGGCCTCAGTGCTGCACATTTCCATTTTGTTTGCCTTGATTACCCAGCAGAACAAATAGCACTAGGTGGGAAAGGGAAAGCTTCAGAGGCCGTCAAACCAAATTCTCCCTCCTGGTTTTACCACCTGGATCCTTAGGTCAAAAAGCTGCTCGTGTACGGAATTCAGCCCCCTTGCACAGAAGCTTTCTGCTGTGGTGGCTTCCTTTGTGCAGCACGGAAGGGTTGGCAGAAAACCCAGGTGTTAAATTGAAGGCTGTGGCCGACAAACCTCTCCCCAGTGCAGGGCCTGGAGAGAGGAAATCAGGATCTAAAAATCAGGATCTGCACATCAGCTGCTCGGCCTTGCTGTGGGACGCTCAGCTCCCAGAAAACACAGCAAAGAGGATGCAGCACCCCAGAAAGGGCCACCCTTCCAGGAGTTCTCCCCTTCTTTGGCAGCTCCCTGAGCGTTGTGAGCTGAAGCAGAGGCAGCCATGCCTTCGAGCATGCCGGGCTGCAGGGAACAGATTTCAGAACCGAGGAGATTCCAGGGGTGCTCAGCGCATCCCTGCTCTATTCAGGAGGGGCCGCCTGTTCCATCAGTGACCCCCGGTGATTTATGGAGGGCTGCCCAAGTGTCCCCTGAAGTCAACGGGAGCCTTTTGATGTCAGGAGGCCGCAGCTGGAGCCGCAGCCTGCCCGTTCTTGTGGCATTGGGGTGCGAGAAGCAGCGGTGGTAACGCGGGCGCTGAAGGTGAGGCAGGGCTCAAAGGGAAGAGCCTCCCCTCGGACAATGCCTGGCTCGGAGGTGCAGTGTTTCCCAGAGCCCTGAAATGCCCAAATGCTGCTTTCTGCAGGGGCTTTTCAGGGACACTGGGGCAGCCCTCCATAAATTCCCAGGGGTCACTGATCGGCTGGATTTTGTTTTCTGATGGATGCTCTGCTCCGGGTGCTGCAGCCCCCATGGCCGGGGGTGTCACAGCAATGGCTTCATCAGCATTTATTTGGATGTCTGCCTTGGAATCAGCTCTGGTTGACGAGCTCATTGTCCACACTTCCCACATGACTCCGTGGCTCTGCTTATCTCCGTTGTGCCATTCAGTTTTAAGCAACTGTGATGGGTTTAGGGTTGGGTTTCATCTTCAGAGCACTCTTCAAACTTTAATTCTCCCAAAGTCGGTTTGGAGAGGTGGGGGTGGGCAGGTTATTGCTGCTTTTCCTAAATTGGGGTGGCGATGATGGGGGTTTACAAGTGTTACCCCAGGTGGAGCGTGGAATCCCAGCTGGAGCTGGGATAGGAGCAGAGGAGATCCTGAGTCCATCCCCAGTGCTGAGTCTGTCCTTTCCTTTTGTGCTTTCCTCTTCACTTCTGGCCTGATGGAGCAGTTTCTGGATGCCATGTGGACAAATGATGAGCCAGGTGGAACAACTGCTGGCTGACACTCACACCCACACTGTTAAAAGGCCAAGAAAAAAAAAATCACTTTTCCATCAGCAACATGTGAATATTTGGAATATCTGCATCCACAGCCCAGTAAGAGCTGCTTGGAGATGTGTCCCTGCACAGTGGAGACAGACCAGGCAGCTGTGAAATCTGTGTCATTTAGGGGCAAAAGCCCATTCAGGGGTGACATTTTGCAAAAGCCAGGCCTATTTCAGCGTCTGCAAAAGCTCTGAGAGGGTTTTTCCACCTCTGAGTTGTTAAAGTCTGAAAAAAGAGAGTCTTTTTATTATGCTGCTCTTAATAGAATAGCAGAAATAAGTCTATACCCAGATACTTAATTTTCAAGACCCTTTGGTCTTTAAAAATCACCCCTTGTTTGAAAACAGTTGATGGCAAGAAAAGAAACTTGAAAGGCATTTTCCTGCTTCTCCTGGTGCTGGTGGAGCTTGGACTTCACCTTTTGCAGCCAGTTAAAATCACAAGGATAACAGATATGGGAGGAGGGATCAACTCCCAGCTGCTGTGAGTGCTGGTATCAGGAATTATCTCCCTGTTTCATGAGCAGTTCTTTGTAGGATGGATGCTGAGGTGGAACTGTCTGATCCCAGAGGTGTCAGGATTTCCACGAAGGATGAAGCAAATCCCACAACTGCAGTGAAATTCTGCAAAATGAGAATCTGGGCCAGCCTGGATTTCTGTGGGTACCAGGGCTGTTCAGCACCTTGCAAATCTGGAGCCTGTGTGAGGTGTTGGCTGAAGAGCTGGAAAAGGACAAATACATGTTCCTGACGTGGCTATTTGTAGAAATTAGTGCAGGATTAGTACCTAGAGAGGCACAGAGGAGAAAGGGAGTGGGTGAGAAACACCTTCCATCAGACTCACGCAGCACAGCGGATGGGACAGCTGAAAATTCCTACTCTTTCCTGTGGCTGGATCAGATTCCTTTGGTGGAAGGAGGGCAGGGTGCCCTGGGGAAATATCTGCATAGCCCCAGGCCCCCTCTGACATCAGGTCAGACATGCCGGGTCACATAACTGGAGGCTGCAGCATGAAATTTAATATTTCAATGGATCAAGTGCTCCTGGCACATGGAGCTCCTGCCTGGATGGACTTGGTGAACTCAGCACGGGGAGAGCAGAGGGTTCAGCCACGGCCTGGAGTGGGAAAGAGGGAGCTGAGGGATGGATAAATCCGAGCTGCACTTCAGTGGTCACCCACTGCCAGTGGTGGTGGGAGGTGGAACTCGGCTGGGGTGGAAGCGGGGCAGGGAAATTATGTTGTGGTTTTCTCTGCTCTATATGGAGCAAGAAAAAAAAAAAGCTTGGAAAATAAAAAAAATTGGAGGGAGAAAAAAAAAGTGAGCCTTGGTATGCCCAAAAGGAGGAAGCACCACTTTCATCTCATCCACTGGCAGAGTATAAAATTAAAGCCTATTTAATATCTAGGTCTAGAGGGTGACAAAGTTAAATATTGCACGTATTTAAATATCACTGACAGGCATTACTGTGGGGAGATTGATCCTGCACTGAGAATCTCAGGTGGTCTGGACCCTCTTCCAGAGAAATAAAGCCCAATGCATTGCCTCCAAACCCCATTTTCAAAGCTCAAATCACTTTAAATCAATTTCTGCTGCAGGTGTCCAAATAAGCTCCCATTTCTACCGTCTCTTTTGGGTAAAAATAGCTTATCCTCTGACATCTGCGAGAGGTGAAGGTGTTACCAAGCACTGAGCTGTCAGAATCCCTGTCATCATTTTATTTCTGGTTGTTTAAAGTCCCATTAGTTCGATTTTTGTTCTTCTTTTGTGCTCATTACCATCTTGTGCTGGGAATGAGCGCGTGGCTGATGGGGAGGACTCCCATCTTCTGCAGAAGTGGCAGGGAACGTTTCCCAAATGCATCCCCTGCCTGCAGTGCAGGCTTAACTCCCTGACATCTTCAGAGCTCAAAGCAACGTGCAAAAGTAAGATTGAACAGCAAATCCCAAAGCAATTTTTCCTGCAGGTTTGCTGGTTCACCTGAGAAAAGGCTCAGAATTCCCAGAACTTTTAAGACCTTCTGGAACTTTCTTGCCACGTAGGCTTGCCCTCTGAATTTTAGTGGGAACAAAATCCAGATCCTCAGGACGAGATGGTGTGAGCAGTGTTAATAGGTGTCATTTTGCAGAGTGGGAAGTGCTGGATGTGAGCAGAGGGAACCCTAGAATCACAGAATCATGGAACATCCTGAGTTGGAAGGGCCCCCCAAGAACAGGACTCCCCAAGAATCCACCCTGTGCCTCCTGGGGCTCGGGCAAGGTGCTGCTGCTGCATTTTCCATCTCATTTTCTGTCTCCTCCTCCTCATACTCATCAAACCTTTTCCTGAAGAACCTTGTTTAGGGTTATCTCTGCGCGTTCAGACTCTCTGCCCTCTGCTGAAATGCTCTAAAGGCTCTCCAGTTTTTAAATTTCTGATTAAAGCTTTAAAGATTTTTCCCAATTCTTTGCTGTGCATCAGCTGCTTTTCAGTGAGGGCAATTTAATTCCTGTTATGAGCCAGTATCTCATAAACTCGTTTCTTTTGGAGCCCTTTTCCAGTCCCCAAGAACATTATTTCCATGCCTTTATTTCTCTTGGATGGGCTCTCACGTTGCAACTGCCCTCGGTTGATGCCTGCAGAATTCTGAACTGCTGGTTTGGCTGGGAATATTCTCCATGGATCACCTCCCAGCACCTCCCAGTGCCTCGGTGTCCTGTGGTGCCTGAGCTCTGCTTTCAGCTCAGTTTCTTCAGTTTCCCTTTGATTTCACTCTTTGCAGTCAAGTCTCAAGCTCTGACAGAGGTAAGGGATGTCATACATATTACATCTACCAAAATTACAAATTATTCATCACAGCTCGATTCAAAGGCAGCTCTGTCATCTCTCCTACTGCTTCTCAGAGATCCTGAAGCCTCCAGAGTCAAACTCTTCTGCTGGGAGAGGTTTTTCTTTTAGGCAGTAGCAGAAGAGCTGAGCTTGAGAAGGACAGACTGGAATCTCTTAATCTGCTCTGGTAGGACCAGGGGTCAGGGCAGCAAACCATCTCACAAATGCTGCTAATGGTGAGGTGACTGAAAATCAAAGCAGAGACCAGATTTGTCCTTAGACCTGGAATAATCCTGGTCAGGAAATAGCCCAGGGCCACATTTCTTTATGATGAGCTTGGAAAATTTCCCTGACTTTGGGATAGCGAGCACTTCTCTCAAGTGTCTGTTCAGTGGGGATGGACAGGGTGCAAAGGAACCTAATATTTAATTGAAATATTTAATTGAAAACATACCCCAAAGGCTGCATCCCTGAATTTCTTGTGTCT
The DNA here is from genome assembly GCA_013397175.1 of Platysteira castanea. Taxonomy (NCBI): domain Eukaryota; kingdom Metazoa; phylum Chordata; class Aves; order Passeriformes; genus Platysteira; species Platysteira castanea. The sequence goes on along the minus strand of VYXC01011223.1, from coordinate 466,307 downwards.
GCAGCACTGGCCAAAAAAATCCATTGCCTCTTCACACTTTTCCATGCAGGCTCCAAGGGCTCCCTGTGGTGGTGCAGCCTTGCCAGCCCCTGCCCCTAAGGACACTCTGCCATCAAGGTGGTTCTTCCACACGTGCCAGAGCTCCCTTCACGTGTTTCCTTGGTTTTCGTGCCCAAATCCCACTGTAACCCACAGCAGGCAGCTCTGCAGGGCAGGGAGGCTTTGGGGGGGACGTGTGACCCAGCCTGGGGTCTGCACACCCACGAAATCCTGAGAGCAAACCCTGCCTCGATACAAAAACTATAACAAACAGCTTAATTGACACGGACTGGGGTGAAGTTTACCCACCAAACGTCACCTTTTTCTTTCGTTTTGTGTGGAGGAGACTGCTCTCCTGAAGCACAGAAAACTTCTTTTGAGATCCAGGGAGCCTCATAACCAGATAAACGTTTTACATCCCACCCAAAAAAGCACTGCAGCTTGTGGGCGAGCTGTTTCGGGGTGACCAACCCCACACCAACCCCTCATTTCCCTCATCAGCCCCACACTGAGCGTGATGCCAAACAGCAAAATCGCGGCGACGGAATTTGGGTTCGGTCTGAAAACTGCGATTTTCTGTCTCAAAAACCCCGCCAAACCCAGAAGTCGTATCTCAAATCCTGCCTCGGGTTGTGTTTTTGCCACAGCTCCTTCCCTCCCGTGTCCCTGCCCCTGTCGGAGCCCAGCGCTGCCGGAGCCGCTCCTGCGGCCCCGCACGTCGGCAGTGGCGGCGGGGGCTGGGGGCGAGGGGGGCTCGCTCCGGGCTGACCGGGGCGTGCTGTTACCACAGCAACCCCTTCCCCTGCCCCTCGGACCCCTGGGGCTCCCCGGCAGCCACGGGGGCTGGGAAGCCTCGCGGCAATCTGCTGGAGATGGAGCGACATCCCGGTACCCACCCTGGTACCCGCCCCGGTGCCCGCGGAACCGGCGCTGGGCTGAGGGCTGGTTAAAAGGGGAAAGGAATCTGCTCCCAAATAAACCACTGAGGGTGGCTGCTGGACACCCCCGTCCCTTGAGGCTCCATGACATCCCTGGGGGAAGCGGGTGGGATGTTTCGGGAGCAGCCTCAGGGAACTGTCAGGTATCCCCTGTGGGGCCGGCAGCTGCCAAATCCCACTTTTCCAAGCCGTTTTGGGAAAGATGGGCTTTGCGTGAGGTTATGGTTACGTCCAGGCTGCCCTGTAGGAAGCAGAGGTTCTGGAGGGGTTGGGGATAATCAGTCATCCCTTTTTGCAGGTGAAGCAGCTTTTTTTTTTTTCCCTGGGAGGGGATTGGGATGGGGAGGGAAGGCAATGGCTCAGGTGTTCCTTAGGTGAGGTGAGATGAGATGAGATGAATCGCTCCCCTGACCCCTGCAGTTGGGGCTGGGGCACAGGGGGAGCACAGAGAGTGCCAGAGCCTGGGGGGAGAGGAGCACAGAGCTCCCCAGAGCAAGATCAGGCTGAACTGGATTTTATTTGGGGTTTCTTGAAAGGATTTGTGTTACTGGGGTGCTTTTTGCAAGGTCTTGAGTGTGTGGTGTGGTTGGAGAAGCCAGGGAGTGAAGGTGTGGAGCTTAGAGTGGTGCTGGTGATATCTGAGGCTCTTTTTTCTTGGTCAAAGCAGTCCTGGTTTTACTGGAATGGCAGAGGTTGGGCAGAACTACCTGGAGGAAGGACTAAGTGTTGTCAGGAGGAGCTGGTGGAGGTGAATGCTGGTAGAGAGGGGCGTGTTTAATGTCCTGGTGTCTGACAGGGAGGGCTGTGGGGGAAGAGTTCCCACTGGGTTTTCTTTTTTTGCTGCGGTTGTGCTGCCCCCTTGTAGAAACTGTGAAATTTTAGGAGCGTTCTTGGAATTGTGATGGTTTTATCTCCCTTTTGCAGAGTTGCAGTGAAATACGAAACTCATGGCAACGGTTTTCTATTTCTGTTAGAAATCCCTTCCAAAATGGGTATATTTAATGCATAAAGTTGCTTGGAATTCCCAAAGGCCCCAATTCAGCAAATCTGTTCTCATGTGAATTTTTTGTAGGGCCAACACCTGAAGCGCTTTGGGGATTTTTTTTTTCTCTTTTCCTGAGTGAGCAGGGATCTGTTATGAAGACACCAGTGCAAAAGACACTGAATTCTGTCAGTCAGGGCGATGGAATTGGTGAAACATGAGGTCCTGCAGCCTGTTCAGGTGGGCTGGACTTGCTGCATTTGGCTTTTGCCTGGTTTGTCCCGGTGCTGCAGGGGATTGTCTGATGGCTGAGGTAGCACATTTCTCTCTGTGTGGCTTGGATGGTGTCTAGACTGGGCTGGTCACTGCCCAGTCATGTTCCTGAGGCTGAGCCCACAGCTCTGCTCTGTTGTGGGCTCAGCACCTGGACCACAAAAACGCAAGAGCTGCAGCAATGGTTCTGATACAATCTCATGGCTTAGAACCAGCTTAGGCACTGCTGCTTAACCTCAGCCTTGTTCATGCCAGACCAGTGAAGTACAGACTTGGGATTTACAGCTTCGCCTCCTAAAGCTGTGATTTTGTCCCTGGTCACTGGGGGCTGTTCACTTCTCTCCCCTAATCCTGGTCTTTGTTTCCTCTTGTCAAACCTCTTGAGAAATGCCGCTGTCTGCTGTGCGATTTGCGTTGGACAAGTGCGGCCGGAGCTCAGCACTTTGGGGAGGCTGTCACACCTCGCTGAGTGAGCTGATTCACCCAGGAGGCAGCGAAAGAATCCCGGATCTGCTCGGGATTTGCAGGGAGGAACTGAGAAATGCAGCAAGGGTTTATCTCCCTCTGACGGCCGAGTTCCGAACAGCCGCGCTTGGACAGGGAGCGAGGAGCAGGAATTCTGCACTCGGGGGGATGAGGACAGACCCCGGCTCCTCCCGGTTCAACTGAGCTTTTTAGGGAACCTGGTAAAACACGTTTTTCACTGCAGTATAAACCACAAAATACCTGTGAAAGAGTTAAACCGCTCCATTGCTCTGTGAGTTTGAGCCCAGAACTGGCCAAATATATAATTTTGGAATCTTAGAATGGCTTGGGCTGGAAGGGACCCTGAGGATCACACAGATAACAGCAGTTCGGTTCTGCTCCCTCTGGTGAAGTCTGCTCGGGGCAGCGTGACCCGCTCGGAAACTTTCTCTGCAGTTGCAAAGGGGCTCGAGGAAGCCAAAACACACTCAGGTGAAACTGTGACCTCGATGAGGTGCTCAGCAGCTGTTTCCACCTGGCTCTGCTGGTTACCTGCTCCAGGTTTCACTGAAAAGCATCTCTGGAGTTGTTATCACAGAACAGTGAGAGAGCAAGTGCCTCAGGAATTGTCCCTTTATTTTACGTAAGATTTGCACAAGAAGTTAAAAAAAGAATCAGAAAATGCCTATTCATGTATAGCAAGAATCAGTTTTACTTCAAGAATGTGTTATAAAGACACTATTCATCATTTAATTCCAGTGCTTAATGTAATTAAGTTTATCTTGGGCTGAAATATGAATGTTTATAAAAGCTTTGATTGCTTTGTGTGTTTGATATGCATTACATGTACAGTTTTCAGGAATAATGGGGGAAAGGCAATGGAATTCTGCTGTCAGCTTTTCCAACATGACAGCATTTGGGACCCTGTCAGAGGAACAGGGATCAGAGCTGTTGTGAGGCTGCAGGCCAGGGTTTGATGGAAGAAGGGAAGAGAGTGGGAAAACAAGGGAAGTTCTGCAGTGCTGCAAGTGATGCTTGTGCAAACATCTCAGTTTAACGTGAGCTTCTTGATTCCTTGAGTGTCTCAGGCCTCTCTGCCTCCCCAAACTCTTCAGGCTGTGTTTAACACACCCAGCACAGCAAAACCTGACTCATTCCTGAACTTCAGTCCAACATCCTGCTGCAGGAACAATCTCCCTTCTGCAGTGGGTACAGCTTTGTTGTTTAGTTCTGGTGTGAAGGATTCTATTTCACCACTGAGGTTTTAAGGCTGGAATCCCGATTCTGGCTGTGACACTGACAGAATTTAATCAAAGGGCACTGCACAAGTCCTTCATCACCAGGACTTGGTGGCTTTTGCCATTGTCCCATTGTGTCAGGAATGCTTCCAAGGCTCTGATCCAAAGCAAGGACTTCAGAGCCCAAACATTAAAGGCTGTGATCCCAAACTGGCTGCCCCAACTCTTCAGGTGCTTCTGTTGTGATCTGAGGGTTCTCACAGCTGCTGGAGCTGTGCACAGGCTGGGCTCCACCAAAGGCACAGCAGTGTCAGAGCTTAGAGTTTAACACAGAGAGAACAAAAGAAAAGCCTTTTAAAAACTACCCTGGCTGAGTCTATTCTTCTTCACTCACCCTTTAAAGCAGCTGCCAGGTGGGAAATGCAGGTTCAGTTCCCTCCTCACTGCAGTAAATCCAGCTGGACTTGCTAGGAAACCTCTGAGCTGGTGTCCCTGCTCCCTGACTACTCCCACTGTCAGCCAGAATTCGCCTAAGCACAGTCAGAATCCTTTTCATTTGCTCTTTGGAGACTCTTAAACGGTTTTTTTCCCCTGAATAATGGCTCAGTTCCAAAGAAGTGGTTGAGAACCCTACCAGGAGGTAAAAGATTCTTTTCTGTCAAGAGCTGCCCTTAAGGCTCTAAGGGAAGACATTTATTACACACTTGGAGCAGTCTTTAACCCCAAAACCAACATGCAGGAGAGAGCCCTTTACTCACAACAATATTCACAATATTTTACATTTTTTGAGACATCATCTGTGGAAAGAACACTAAAACCATCTCATTTCATGATAAGAAACAACCCCACGTTGTTAAACCTGGATTAACCCATTAAATGTGTAAGCTCACACTTTCCTTAGGGTTCCAGCCATCAGGACTCATGGATTTTTCAGGTAGTTCCTCCTTAAGAAAAAAAATCTGAAGAAGCCAGGCCTCAGAGATGCTTTTTGAGGTGTTTTATTGCAAAAAGGTGTGGACATTTGCTGGCAGAACAGGTGATCACATTCTCTGTTTGACTGTCATCCAGAGGACACTGCATGCATTCAAGCTGAAAGCATGGGACAGTTTCCACCAGGCACCTGAGAAAGAAAAGTCTTCCAAGCTGAAAGAGACAAATTTCCACCTGATCCCCTACTCTGGTGTGCCCTTTGCTCCCCAGAGTTCCCTGGGAAATTGGAGTGACATCAGCTATAGGCATAGCCAACTGTAAACGTGTTCCTGTGTTCAGCAGAATTTATCTGGGTGATTGATCCTGAGGCTTCACCTCCAGTTTGGAACAGGAAATGCCCTTCCCAAAGCAGGCAGTGCAGGGAGTTACACCTGACCTGGCACCTGCTGCTGTTACCCAGCAGAGTGCACGAGGCTCCTATTGAAGGAAATCTGACAGTTCTACTTGGTCTCCAAAAAATACCCCACCCCCAAACCCTCCTGCTTTTCTTTGTGCTCCTTGTAGCATCTCAAACCACTTCCCTACTCCCTCCAGACAGCAGCCACCTCCCTTTTTTTCCTCCCCACCCCCTTGCCCAAAGCCATTAATAAGTACATGCTGCTCCCTGCAGTTCACAGCAAAAACCTCTCCACACTTGGGCTGTCCCTCCCCGGGCAGAGCTCCAGGTGCACCTGAATTTCACCATTTCAGTGCCTATTTCCCGCAGGCCTAATAAAGGTTAATCATCTTTGGCAGACAGCAGTCCTGCACCAAAGGGAACAAGGAATCCATGGCCAGTCTAACAGGGCATGCTAGACATGCTCAGCAGCAGGAACTCCCTGCAAGGAAAAAAAAAAGGAGTTTAGAGGATGTAAAGGCACCTTCCCAAGTCCCTGCATTAGGATAGATTAGGATATATTAACAACTGCACTTTGCTGTGGGCTGTAATGGACTTTTAAACTGCTTGAACAAGACAAATGCAAAAATTCAAGGCATTACAGCTGCAAGTCACAAGTGAATAACTCAGGATGACACCACAGCCACTTAAACTCCTGCTATTAAGCTGAACCCCCATGCTGGTTGCTCTGATAATTCCAAGCATTACAACAGCTATTGTAGGTTCCTTCTCCTTCTAAATAAATCAGCTGTAGATTATATGGAATATTTTTGCTTTCAGAAAGCCCTGGCAGATGGAACAACTGACAATTAACTTCCTTTCACATTTTAAGTTCCCCAGATTGAAATTTCCCATCAAGGCAGTGGTTTCTCAATATCCAAATCAACCTTTAGATGCAGGGCCTTAGCAAAGATGGGCACATCCTGTGCTAAGACAGAGGAGCAGTTACAGCCCCCTGAGGCCCCTGGAGTTATTTTAATCACAAAAGCCAGAATGAACTTGTTTGCCACAAAGGCACCCTCAGTCCCTGCAGCTGGGAGATCCAGGTTGCTCTGTTTAAACCAGTTTTTTGAGTGACCAGTTTTTCACTCCCAGAGATGCTGCCCTTGCTCCAGCAGGACTATTTTGGTCAGTGACAATTCAACCCTCCAGGGTTTGTTCTAAAGCAGAATTATCTAAAACTTTCAATGCTAAACCACATTAACTTGTCACCAGTCTGTTCTCACCTGTGTTTCAGTAAATGATGTATATTTTTAATCCATTTGATAGAGTTCTGAAGGCAATCCAGCCACTCCCATGTCAGTGCTGCTGGATATGCTTTTGGGGGTTTTTTTTTGGATGTGCTTTACTGGAATAAAAGGCCTTTTGGGCTGATCCAAGCCCAGCCCTGGCAGAGTGCACAGTGTTCCTTGATAGCTGATTTACATCATCCCCATGCCTGAGTCCCAGTTATTTTTAGCAGCCACTGGAGTGGCAGCAGCTCAGAGGGCTGTGTGACAGTGACAACAGGCTGCTGATCAAAGTGTCCCCCCTGCCAAGCCAGGCAGGCTCAGCCCCCTCTATCTTGCACTGGCCAAAACCAGAGATGAGGCACAAGGAATGTCAGCAGTGAGTGCAGAGATAGCAGACCTTTAGGAGGCATCCTGAGATGGAGCAGGAGGATCCTTATTCTCAGGCTCTGGAGGAGGAGCTGGCACATTTTCCTCTTTCTTTTGTGCAGCCAAAAATTCATGAATCGCCCTCTCTATCTGAGGCCTGAAGATGTGGTTTAGTTTTGGATCCACCACCTGAGAAATAATTCTGTCCACTCCAGCTTCCAGCATTCCTGACCTTGAACAAAGACAAAGAAGTCATTCAGCTCCTCTGAAAAACTTCTCCCCAATCTCCTCCAGCAACTCTCCAGAGCCCTCCTGTCAACTGCAATTAGCATTAACATGGTGAGAACTGCAGCCTACTCAGGAGATCCTTAACAGGGACTTGTTTCACTCCCCTATTTCTCTCCCTGCTCCCTGCAGAATTAACAGCTCACCCCTGGTCTCCCAGGTACTTAAATGACAGCTTGGCCAAGAGCCACTTTTAACAGGGCTCCTGTGGAAACCAGGTCAACATGAAAGCAAACAAACACATTTTGGCACAAATACATTTTGGCATGAGAAGAGAAATAAGCTATTCTGAGGAGGAGGGCAGGTGAGAGCACAGGCTTTTTTTTGGCTGAGTGAAGGGAGAAGAGCCCTGCCCCCTAAGAACAGGACTGTCCCTTGCTCCTTGTAACAGTCTAGACAGAGGGGTAGGAATTATAAAAACAAGACACTGAGCACACAGCAGAGGTTCTGGCCTGAGCAGCAGGAACTGAAGTGACTGATGACCTCAGGGGCTGCATCAGGCTCCTGGCTCGTGGGGCACAGGCTGTCTGGGAGGCTTAAGTCATGTCTGCAAGGCAGCAGGGACAGGAAACAGAGATGCTCATGGCACTGGGAGAAGGAGCCACAGGGTAATGAGGCCATGAAGGCTGCAGGGACAGGGCAGCTCGTGTCACCTCCAGGTAACAGCACCTGGGTGGGCAGGACACACACCCTGACACCCCCAGGGCTCAGCTCTGCCACTCCAGGAGTGACAGGGACTCTTCAGACTCCCCAGGACTGGGGCTGTTCTTTACATTGCAACATTTTGTGAGCGATGCCTCGTCCTCCTCTCCCTGGTTAAAACTCAGCAGCTCTGGGAAGCAGCAGAAGCTGTCAGTCACAGCATGGTTTGGCTTGGAAGGGACCTGAAAGCTCATCCACTTCTACCCCTGCCTTGGGCAGGGACACCTTCCCAGGGTGCTCCCAGCCCTGTCCAGCCTGGCCTTGGACACCTCCAGGGATGGAGCAGCCACAGCTTCTCTGGGCACCCTGTGCCAGGGCCTCCCCACCCTCACAGGGAAGGATTTATTCCCAATATCCCATCTAACCCTGCCCTCTGTGAGTGTGAAGCCATTCCCCCTTGTCCTGTCCCTCCAGGCCCTTGTAAAAAGTCTCTCTCCATCTTTCCTGCAGCTCCTTCAGGCCCTGCAAGGCCACAATGAGGTCACCCCAAAGCTTCTCCTCTCCAGGCTGAACAATCCCAGCTCTCCCAGCCTTTCCTCCCAGCAGAGCTGCTCCATCCCTCTGCTCATCCTGGTGGTCCCCAGTGCAGTGTCTGAAACAGCTGGACAGGAACTGTCCTGTGCTGCAGCAGCCTGAGCTCCTGCACTGATTGCTGCTGACAGGGAATGGAGGCCACACACAACCTCTGGCATCCTCAGAACTCTTTCTTTAAAGAATCTTTAAAGGCTCTTCTCTTTCCTGAAAGTGAAGATCAAGGTCATCCAGCTCAGTACACCAGCGTTTTTGCAGCAATAATTTGGACAGCAAATATCAATATTTCACCACTCAAAAATGCCCATTTCAGGTAGGGCAATAACGTGCATTTTGGGGAGAGTTCGAACCAATGGAACTCAGGGACCACAGCAGAGAGTGGGGTGAAAAACTTGAAAAACTTAATTCTGCCCATTCTCCCTTGCCTTAGGTGACTTATGGGCTATCAAACATCCTTTACTGTGCAGGCTGCTGCTCACTTACTGAATCACACTCTGCCTCAGCCCATTCCTCAGCTGGTTCTTGTTCATGGCTGGGTTCCATTCCTGCTTGTCCAGGTGGGTCGAGACGAAGTTGTCGACTTTCTGCCTCAGGTTCTGATAGGCTGGCTAAAGAAAATAAAAATAAATCCAGTTCAACAGCTCCAATACCTCCAAACAACCCCCTGCCAGAGCCCTTCACAGTGCATCTATTGTCACACACAGACTGCTCTGCTGTCTGTGCTTCCCTCCTTTCACTCTCTGAACAAAGATAATCCTGTTTGCCCTGAGAACACAACTGGAGAGTGCACAGAACACTCAGTGTGTTGTTATAATAATTTAAATAGCTGGCTAGATTGGGGTTGAAATTGTAGTGAAATGCAAACTGTGCAGACAGAGGTTGTTTAAGCAGAGTTCTTGTTGTCTGGAAACCCTCCACCCCAGAATTCCTAGGAAACTGGCTGAGCAATGCTGACACTAACCAAGAACTTGAATTATTTGCTTCTGTGGCATCAGCAGAGAAGAATAAAAAATATAAAATTGTAACTTTAAGGATAATTATAATTGAGTTTTATCAGAAGAACTCCACTGGACAGGAATTTAACTAACAAATCCATATAAATACTCAGGAACGTCCACATCCTGGATGCAAGGGAAGGACAAGAGGGTAACAGGGATATTTCAGAGTTGGATGTGCTGTGGTGTCTGTCCTGGGCAGCACTGACAGAGCTGCTCCCTGCAGGTGACACAACAGCTTTGGCAATGGTTTAGGGCCAGGTGCTGGCCCTGGAGGAGGACGGCAGATCCCAGGACAGGGCTCCTGCTGGAAGCATAAAACTTTAGGAAAAAACTCAGCAAGCGTTGAATTTTGGCGGAGTCACTGCGATCAATCCAAGCTGTCACTGGCAGCCCAACTTCAATGCTGACAACAAATGATGAGGCGTTTGTTGTGGCTGAGAAAAAAAATTAACGTTAAACAACAGTCTGAGGACATCTACTCAAGAAACAAAGGCTAAATATTTTGTTTGGTAATATAGGGATGTTTGTGAATATGGGAATTTTAAAAATACAGGCTTAAGAGCAGCACTGTTCTTACGGAAAGCTGTTTCCCAGCAAAGCCCGGGCTGGGAAATGAAAGACTGAGCCCGTTCTCTGCCCGTTCCTGCCCGGGGTGTGCATGTGGCTCCAAGGATCTCCTGGGAGCAGCCCCACAGCTGCGGAACACGGCGGGGATCGGGGAGGGCCCCGGGCTCGGTGCCCGGCCCCGGTACCTTGGTGTCCACGTCGGCCAGGCAGTCGCGGCGGAAGCCGTCGAAGAGGCCGCGGCTCTTGAGCTGCTCCACGATGATGGCGATGAGCTGCGNCCGCCGCCGCTCTCCGACATCGCCCGCGGCCTCCGCGCCGCTGCCGGCGAGCGCCGATTGCGTCACCGCGGCGCGGTGCAGCACGGGGAGGCGAGTTCTCCTCAAGAGAGATGCTGTATGCTGAGTAGCGGCCTAGAACTACAAATCCCGGCGTGCACCGCTATGCGACCCCGAAACGCAGCGGCAAGGCGGGCGCGCCGTTGTTGCGGTGCATCTTGGGAGTTGTAGTTCGCGGGCGGTGAGGCCATTCCCCCCGCCTCCACCGAGGGCCGTGCGGGGAGGGCGAGGATGGCGGTGCTGCGGTCAGCCGGCCGTAGCGGTCACAGGGCCCGCAGCACGCAGGGCTCTGCTCCCCGTGTCCTCCCGGAGCGAGGTCAGCAGGGCAGAGGGGCCCGGGTGTTCCTCAGCATCGCACGGATGCTCCAGATGCGCGGCTTGATGCTCAGGCATCCCCCTCCCACGATAACAGCGAGGTTGTGACTTCGGTGTGTTCTTCTGTGCTGTAGTGAGCGCAGAGATAATGTAAATTGCGAAAACAAGATCAATTTCTGTGGGATCGTGCTGTATTTCTATCGGGATCCTGAGACGGGACTGCACCTGCGAGCTGCAGGGCACAAATCCTCCACGCTGGGTTTGTTTCCTTCCTAGTGATGCTGTACGCAACAATGACCTCATTAGGGTATTCCCATCCTAATTCAGGAGGACAAGCAGTGCAGGAATGTAATCTCAGAATCCCAGAATAGTTGAGGGACCTCTGGAGATCATCCGGTGCCACCCCGTGCCGTGGGCAGGGACACCTCCCGCTATCCCAGGTCACTCCAAACCCGGTTCATCCTCGCCTTGGACACTTCCAGGGATGCCACAGCTTCTCTGGGCACCCTGTGCCAGGGCCTACCCACCCTCCCAGGGGTGCTTTGAGGAGAGAAGAGGGACAAGTGGCAGTGTGGACAGACCCTGACACCTCCTGTGGCAGTCGTGGTCTGGGGACACACACCAGCTCCTGCTGCAGCAGAACCCGTCCCTCCGCCTGGTCCTTGTCACTGCTCAGGGCTGGCTCTCTCAGGGTCGGCTGTGAACCCCACACGCCTCGGAAGTATCCCTGGAATGGCATTCCCGGCGGACAGCTGCCGGCAGCCCTTTGTCCCCACCCCTGGCGACACTCACCCGGCGTCGCGCCGGGGCAGCGCTGCCCCTGCACGGGGAGATAACCCCGGGCAGGAAGGCATTCGTGGAATTGTGGATCGGCCCTGCCCTGGTGGGACCCACAGGGCCGTGTGTGTGTGTGTTACTCGATGGTTGTTTGAGCCCTGTGCTGATGCCGCACGTGTGACAGCACTGACAGGACACTCCAGAGAGTGCTTAAAGCCAGCACGGGAACACGTTTTATAAAACAGACCTGTCAGGACCCTGCACCTCCTCTTTGGCTGGTTTTTAGGGCACATGGACATGGTTTCTCCCGTGGGCAGGAGAATCACAGAATATCCTGAGCTGGAAGGACCCACAGGATCATCCAGTCCAACCCCTGCCCTGCCCAGACCCCCCAACAACCCCAGCCTGGGCATCCCTGGCAGCGCTGTCCAAACACTCCTGGAGCTCTGGCAGCCTCGGGGCCGTGCCCATTCCCTGGGGAGCCTGGGCAGTGCCCAGCACCCTCTGGGGGAAGAGCCTTTCCTGAAATCCAGCCCGACACAGTTCCGGCCTTTCCCTGGGTTCTGTCACAGGTCCCAGCGGGCGGCTGCTGGTCAGGGACAGGGACAGGGACAGGGACAGGGACAGGGACAGGGACAGGGACAGGGGCAGGGGCAGGAGCAGGGCCCGGCAGCCGGGGCCGCGGTGCCCGCTCGGGAGCGGGGAAGCAGCGCGGCGATCCCGGCAGGTGGCACCCGGCGGCCGCGGTCCCCGTCCCGATCCCGATCGCTCCTCCGCTGTCACCCCTGCCAGGGACGCAGTTTATGGGTTTTAGCCCCGTTACGGAACCAGCAGCGGAAGGCAGAGGGGTGATCCCTCTCTCGAGACCCTCGCAGCAGCAAGGGAGCGATGGAGGAGGCAGATTTATTCATTCATTTATTTTTTTCGGGATTTTCCTGCCGTCCTGGGATGGCTCCTTCCCGCGGAAGGGCTGAGAGGCAGCGACCTCAAAGGCAAAACCAACCCTTCAGCAGCGCAGAATCCAGCCCAGGGTTCACTGGGGACTGCCCCGAGTGAAAATCCCTCCCAATTAACAAATTACTGGAAGAGCTGCGAGCATCCGTGATGCAGGAGAGGAAAAGCCTCAGTGCAACCTCTAGCACCCGGGATGCTCCCAGCCGGTCTGGAACTGCCGTGCCACTGGTGCTGATCCTGCTGCAGGAGCAGAGCCCTGCTCCAAGTCCCTGTGTGAGCTCCCTGCCTTTTCCGTGGGTGGACGCTGTGACCTGCTTCTCACAGTGGCACGATTGATGTTTCAAGGCAGAACAGAGAGGGCAAACCAGGTAGTTATGAGATAATGAGGGTTCACGGGCTCTCTTACAAGCTGTGGGGTCGAGGTCAAGCAGTGTTTAATAGTTCTGAGATCTGCAGCAGGGGGAAGGAGGAAAACAAAGCATTTAATCTGTTTTATCTGTGTGTTCTTGCCCGACATCACAGCACACAGCGAGAGCAGGGAACTGTGGTGTCTCAGATAAAGCAGCCTGTCCCCCAGGGAGGAGAACTCTGAACCTCTCCTTGAATCACATCTCGAGTACAAAATTTACGGGATCTGTGAACTCTCCCTATATCCATGGCCTCAAGGAAAGCTTCAGGCAGTTTGCACAGTTCAGGTCAGTAGAAGGCTCAGGAAAGGAGAATTTTTGCCTGTTTGCTGTTGCTTTGGAAACGCAGCTCTCATGGTAGGATAAATGATTAGGCTGAGGTGAAGCAAACTTGTAAAGCTTAGGGAGAAAGATTATTTCAGATGAAATGAATAGAAAAAAAAATTGGTGTAGAAAGGTACCTGGATCAAAATGGCAATCAGTGATTTTTAATCTTATTTTCCTGTGTTACAGTCCCCCTGAACCCCATTCTTTTGGCTGACCAGGGAGATGTGGGTGTTTAATTGTAATTTCAATTTCTGAAGAACCTGCATTCCAGTCACACTTTCTGTCACAGACGATCAGAGCCAGAGGTCAGCCCTTTTTTTGTCACTGTTTGTCACCACTGCCTCGCACATTTCCTCCTTTCTCAGCCCCCTTTCCTCACCCCCCTCCTGTCACCACAGTCACAAGGGCTGTAATCCAGCACCTCTTTCCATGGAAATTCTGATCTCGTTGGGAAAAAGCCACCCTCTGCTACAGCTGCCTGCAAAGAGTCCGTGGTCGTTGCAATTGGCTGACAAAACCAAGTTGTTCCCAAAAAGTGGTGTAAATGAAATCTGGTTTCAAAGGTGCCCATTTCTGCTCCTTAAAGCTCTCACTGAAAACTCACACTGTCATCCTGCACGAGCCAGAAGGTCCTGGAAGGGGTGTGGAGCTGGCAGGCTGTGCATTCCCATGTGGAATACAGGGCAGTGGAGTCCTGCCTGTGCTTCCCTCAGTGCTCACACTCGAGTCCTTGTCCCCTCAGCTTCCCATTTTCATTGAATTTGGATAAATCAATCCCTGCTGCATGGCGTGTTCGGTGTGAATCCTCTGTGCAGATGGAGTTTGTTCTTTCTTCAGCACTGGGGACCAGATTTCCACCTCCGTGTTTGGCCTGGCACCAGGCCTGGCATGATCCTGCCCATCTCTGGTGCTTGGGAGCAGCTCAGCTGCTGGAGAGGCAGGAAAAGCCAGCATTCCAGAGTATCCCAGGAACCCTGTGCTGTTGCTTGTTGAGATCCAACATCTCTGATCATGAGGATTTCCTTCTGGAGAGGGTGGTCAGGCCTTGGAAGGGGCTGCCCAGGGAGGTTTGGAGTGCCCATCCCTGGAGGTGGCAATTCCCAAGGAGTTCCTGGATGTGGCACTCAGTGCTCTGTGCAGGTGACAACGTGGGGATTTGGCACAGGTTGGACTCGATGGTCTGGGAGGGCTTTTCCCCCTCAGTGATCCTGGGATTCTGTGCTTTGCAGTGGGGGTGGCCGCCGTGGCTGGGAAGAGGAGAAGGTTTGTTCCCTCTCTCGAGGTTTTCCACATCCCTGTTGAAAGACAAACTGTTCAGAGGAGGCATAGTTGGCAGTTTGCTCTTCCTTGCCCTGGCAACCTCTGCCACGAAACGAGAAGCTGTTCCTGAGTCCAGTTTCTCCCAGCTTTGGCCCTGCCAGTGATTAAGATGGAGAAACCTGGGGTAGGTGGCTGCGGCCAGGCACTGCTTGTGCTGGAATGCAGAGGAATCACCATGGGCACCCTTGCAGAGGCAAACCCAGCTGCCCCCTGGCAGGAGCTGAGGAAGCTGCTTCCCTTCCTGCCTGTGCTGGGACCTCCAGCAGCACAGCCCCAAATCTGTCCTTAGCAGGGGAGCTTTTCCCAGGTGTGTTTGTAACCCAGATGCTGCCCTGCTGCCATGTAAAAATGTGAGGTTTGGAACGAGCTGATCCAAGCCAAGATGAATCCAGCAGGGTGGCAGTGCAGCTAAATTTGCTCTTGTCCTTTAGGAGCGTTCCAGCTGTGCCTGCTGGCTTTGGGCCACCTTCGCCTGCTTTTGGTAGGGTTGTATTGTTTTGCAGAAGCTCGGGTGGAATATTCACACAGATTATTCTGAGTTGGAAGGGACACATAGGGATCAGCCAGCGAAAGTCCTGGCCTGCACAGGTGCCCCAACAATCCCAAAATGTCCCTGAGAGCATTGTCCAAACTCTCCTGGAGCTGTGGGGGCCTCGGGGCCGTGCCCATTCCCTGGGGAGCCAGTTTGGAGCTGAGCTCAGGAATACAACCCTGGTCCTGTGCACTGTGCTGGGAAGGAGAGAGCTGAAGCAGAGGAAATGTGTGCTTGGGTTTGATCCTCTTGGTGCCAGCAGTCCCAAACTGGTGTTTAATCTTTGCCCCAGCCTTTGGAGGAGTTAAAGCCGTGTTCCCGGGGGTGTGCATGGATCAGGGTCGGCGCTGCCGGGAGCTTTCTTTGGCAGCCTCGGGAAGCACCAGAGTTTGGAGATCCTGGAGATTTACAGAACGAGCAGCTTGGCTACGCAGGTGGCAAATCAGTGAAAGAGTTGGGGAGCTGCAGGAATGTTCCCCAGCCCGTAGTTCTCTCCCAAAGAACGTGCACCACACACCCAGGCCTGCCAGCCTCTCGGAGGCTCCAGAGCCCTGGAAGAAAATGTCTGTTCCCTGCGTGTTTGCCATTTGTGCTGGGCAATGTATTATCCATGGAGCATATGCTGTCTGCACCACACACTTTCTGAATCACTCTGTTTCTGAAACACTGCGCTGGAATTTATACACTCGTTTATTTTATATGTAAATACATATATATATATATACGTGTGTGTGTGTGCATGCATATGCATCATATAGGAGAGGCTGGTGTTATAACAGAGATGTAAGTAAACAGAATTTGTGTTCAACACGCCCATCTCCACAGGATGGTGCTTTATTCTCTATTTTTTTGGTGCTTTCTGTCTTGTGACTGCAACAGTTTGGAGCTCAAAGTATCTTCAAGTACCGAAGGAAAATCTATTTGTAAAGCTGCTGCAGAGCCTGTCAGAGGAGATGCATGCTGTGTCCTCAAACAGAAATGTCAGTTGTTCATTCTTATATCATTGTTTCCATTATTAGGAAAGGCTGAAAGCATGTGGGAAAAATAATATAAACATGATTGCCATATATGCAGAAGGGATAATTTTCCATACTAGATCATCAAGTGAAGCCTTGGAGTGTATCTGTGTAATACAATCCCTTGGAATAGTTGCCTTGCATTTGAAGTTTTCACATATTTTATAAATGTTTATGAAAAATGCCAGTTGAGCTGGTGAAGTCACTAACTGCCCCTCTGGGCAGGGAAATACAGGATTTTTGCTGGGGAAATGAATAGCTTGTGATTGCTCTGGAATGCAGTGTCAGAGGTGGGAGTAAACCCCAAAACCTGTGCAAACGGCTGTGTGAAATCCCATTTCTCCAAGCCCACTAGTTCCTTTCCTTGCCTGAGCCTGAGAAATTTTCCATAGCACGGATTTCACTATTGAGGGCAGTGCTGCTGTAAGAACCACTGTGAGGGGTGGCGTGTGTGGGACAAAGTGCTGCTCACTCCTGACCTTTCCACCTGAATATCTGAGTTGGGATAACACACTGGGGTCATCAGCGGTCCTTAGATTGTTTCTGCTGCTTGTCTTTGCAGCATTTCTTCCCTGGAATCTGATACAGCTCTCAATCTGTGCAGATTTGACCTTTTCTGCCTCAACCTGGGGAGTGCAGCCCCACGTTGGGAGTTTCTGAGCGTGGGGAAAGCGTGGCACGCTGGAAGCATTCGGGGATCTAATGCTGCCTGACAGCTGATTGGAAATCCACTGGTGTCAGGAAGGAGAGCAGCTGTTCCCTCACCTTCTGCAGAGAGGCAAGGACTGCACTGCCACATCCAGGAGCAGAGGAGCAATTACCCTGACATCAGAGGATGAAAAGATGAAAACAAGGAGGCTGGAAATTAATTTCTTTCGCCCCTCTGTTCCGTGCATCCATCAGCAGCGCATCTGGGCGTCGTGGAGCTAATTTGAAAGTGTAATTTCTATCCCAAAAGATTGTATTCAGCGTGCTTCCTGCTCTCAAGTCAAGTTCAAGGGAATGCAGCGTGGGGTAGAGGTTATTTCTGCCTCTGTGAGGTGGTTGTGGAGCTGTGATTTCCCTGTTTGTGCATTTCTGTACCTACGCGTTGCCTGCAACACGTTTTATGCTCCACATAAGTTACTCGTCCTTTATTTACAGCTTGCACTTTTCTCCCCTTCTCTAAGGACCTGCAGCTCTTGACCTTTTAGCCTGGTAAATTATTTACACGTGAAACAGTGAATCAAAATGATGGCTCTCAGGAAGACGCTGCTTATTCTCAGAGAATAAAAAAAAAAGCACATTTCTTCATGAAATCTCCTTCCTGAGGCTTGCTTGTCCTGCCCTCCTCTTCCCTTCCCATCCTGAGAAGGAGAACCTCTCCTTTTTCACACGGCTGCTCCTTTTGCACGGGGAAGTGTTCCTCTGCCTCTGATTTAAAATATCCCCTTGATAATTCGGGGATGGGGTGAGAGGACGTTAGTTTGATGTCTTTCTGGAAGTGGAAAACCCTGACAGAATGTGAAGCAAAGGTGTGTGGAACAGCCCAGGCTGCTGCAGAAATCCCACACTGGGGGAGATACCGGCAGAGCTGGAAATGGTTCAGGCTCTAAAGACAACAAAGTTATTTCCCATGGAATGGTTTGGGTTGGAAGGGACCTTAGAGCTCATTCAGTGCCACCCCAGACCATGGGCAGGGACACCTCCCACTAGCCCAGGGTGCTCGAGCTCCATCCAGCCGTGCTTTGAACATCCAGGACTTCTCCAAAAGGGTATTTTTTATACGCTGTAAAGCGTATTTTTAACAGGCTGTAAATCATCACACCTCTCCTCGGTGAAGCTCGTGCAGATCCTCTGCTGAGAGGTGCTGTTGGAAGTGAGACAATTGTGCACATGGGGAATTCTGTTTTTTTCCTAGCGCTGTATTAAAATCAAATGGAGAAAATTGGTGATACAGTTCCTGGAGCAAATACCGTGTTCCTACTCACACGGTTTTATCTGTGGGACAGAGGAAAAACATCCACAGAGAAATGGGAAACCAAGAAACAAAGTGGACTGAAAACAGCGAGTTATTTTGATACTATGATTTCTTACCAGGGAATTTTGCCCTTTAAAGGATTGTGGGAAAATAAACACAAAGACAACGTTTGAAAAGCAAAGATTTGTTTTGAAATTATCTATATCAGCTCTTGGACTGGTTTTTTTTTTCATTTATTTTTATTTTTTAGCAGTTTTTCCCTTCATGTGAAAAGGCTGGTACATGCCAAGCACCACCTTTTCTGAAACCACCCAGGTTACCAGTCAAAAAAAGGAAAAGAAAGCATTCTGATGTTATAAAATGGAGAATTTTCTCAGATTAAAGCGGTTTATTTTCTCAGGAGCATAAGAAATTCTACAATTCATGCATATTTCATGAGGAAAGTGGCCAGTTTGTGGATATTTCATGAGAAATGAAATTTCTACACCATTAAATGGTCAGATAGTAAAGTGAAAAGGAATATGTGTAATTCTTATGAGAGCTTTTCAATCAGTTTGTTGTAGTTTTAGAAAGAATAATGTGATTTGATAATCCTGCTATTGCCACCACCCACGGAAAGGTGAGTTACACCTGCCTGCAGTGACATCCAGGCTCCCAAAATTTGGCTCACGGGAAAGACAGCCTTGTGCAAAGGGTTTTTTTCACAGTGCGGCTCTGGAAGGAATTTTAGCCTGGTAATTGTCTCCTATAAACCTCACATTTGAGGGAGGAAAAAACCCCCAAAACAGCCCAAAAACTGGGCTTGATCATGAAACCTTTGGAGTGAAAAACATCTTGTTTCTTCTTCCCTGTTTTGGGGTGCAAAAAGCTGCCTCTGCCCGAGCTTCGTGCTGCGCTCAGTGCTCATCATTTGCCTAATGCAAAGTAGCCAAACACTGCAGCTGCTGTTTGAGATCCTTTTATCCCTCTTTCCTCACACACACACACACATCCACGCACGCAGACAAAAGTTGGTTTCCTTTAGGCAATCGGGAGCCCTGGGAGAGTGGCAATTTCTTTGATTGCTTATTGTAGCTGGAGCGCTGGAGATAAAAGTTTAATGCATTCTTATTGTCTGGGTGCTTTTAAGTATTCAGCTGCACGGAGCGATGCAGCCTCGTCCCCGTGCCCAGCTGAACGCGGGGGTTTGGGAGGAGCAGATTCGGTGTCAGTTCTGCTGCCTGGGTTTTGTTGGTGCCCGTGGCATCATCTCTGTTTGAGGGCAGCGGGGCTGTGCCCGCCTCTGGCAGATGGGGACCGGTCAGGACGGTGCCAGGGGCCAGGTGATGCAGCAGGGTGTGGGGGTTTGTACCCCAGACATTTGCTGTTTGGCCACCTCTTTCTTCCTAAAAGTCCCTCACCAGAGCCAGAAAGACCAGNCACACTCTTGTTGTTTGTAGTTTTTCTTGCAATGTTGGTAATTTCTCCCGTGGATGGAGATCGAAGACAGTGTCATCCTGGGCTGCCAGGGTCCCAGACCCCCTTGCTGGGGTCCCAGACCCCCCAGGGCAGCCCAAGGAATGCCCTGGACTCCAGCAGCAGGGCACGGGTGGGATGTTGCTGTGACAGCTGGCTTGGAAAAACAAACAGATCCGAAATTTTCCGAGGGAAAGGCGCGGCGCTGGGCTGCTGACACGTTTGGTGTGGCGGGCGAGCGCTGGGCCGCGAGCTGCTGAGAGCAGGGGCACAGCCCAGGCAGAGCCCTCGTCTTTGCCCTTTTCCTGCAGGGGAGAGGTGGAATTGTTCTGAGCAAGGCACCAACTGCAAAGCCGCTCCCATTAGACAGAAACAAAAGAAGAGCGAGGCCAAGTTTTAGGCTGTCCTAATTTTAGACCGACGCTTGGATATTTCTCTGGCCTTTTGTCACAGCCCTGGTTTCCCCTTGCAGCTCCTTGGGAGATGCTTATTGTGCTGTTCTGCTGGCATTTCCTCTGCCCTCTCCCGACCACCATTCAGCTCCTGTTGCAAGAGGGAGGTCAGGAGAATAATGCCCTTTTGCTGACACGCGGGTAACCCAATCCTCCACCCCGTTGGTCTGCTGTGCTGAATTCCAACTCATCTGATTGCACTGAGGGCTATTGTAGCGTCCTTGCCATCAGAGCTGGGTAATTGATATGCTTGAAGGGACTTTAATGAGGAAGAAAGCTAATTAGTTAATGTAAGGAGTGAAAAGTAAGGCCGACAACCTTGTAGTCCATTTTGTTCCACTGCAGCTTCCCACAGTGCTTAGCATGGAGCCCAACTTCCAGCTGAGCATGGCTGAATGGAAAGCTTGGCAGATCCTGGGACACAGAACTGGGCTTAAGTTCTGGGTTTGGGTCTGGATGGGGTGTGGTGGGACACAAACCATGAGCATCTGTGAAAGGGGAGCCTCGAACCCTGAAATCAGGAATGAACTCTGAATGAGGAGTCAGGGCTATGAGGAACAGCTGGAGGGGCTCAGGCTGGAGAAAAGGAGGCTCAGGAGGGATCTTCTCACTCTCCACAACTCCCTGAATCCATCCTGGCATAATGCAATCTTCACTTTTTTATATATATAAAAAGTCTGAACTGGATATAAAAAGTCTGGACTGGATCAGGGAGATGGGCCTAGAATCTCTCACGGCCTTCATTTTGTTCTCTGGTTTAATGACTTCTCCAAAACCTGGAACTTGCTGAGGTGATTTTGCTGCCCAAGGAGGAGAGGGCAGAAGGTTTGAAAGGTTCCAAAGGCCTGGAGGCTGTGGAAGTTTCCTCTCTGATTTCAAAAGACACTGACCTCGTCCTTCAGAGGGGAAAAGACAATGAGGAAGGAGAGAGAGAATGGGAAAGAAGGAGGAAAAAGAAAAGGAATAGGAATGCAGCAAGGGATATGTAATGAAATTCATCTGTGTTTGTCCTGGATGAGTTTTGTTTCCCAGTGTGGCCTCCAGATTTGTGTTCTTTGTGCAGAAATCCAAGTCCTGTAAACACCACCTGCTCCTGGTGCTGGAGATAATGAGATGGGCTGGAACTGGACCAGACCTTGGGCACAACTGGGGTGGAGGCTGATCAAAGTGGGGCAGCAGGAGGAGCTTATCAATTATTTGAGAGAAAAGAGTCAATAAAAAGCCTTCTTTAGTATAAACAGGATCCTTCTGCATGTGGTGGGACTCTGGGGAGTGAGCTGTTCACACGAGATGAAACTCCTCTTGTTGCTGATGAGTCGTGATGTTTGAAGACCTCTTTGAGATACTGATCTAGGAGCTGCTGCTTTGTCCTTGCTTGCCTCAGTCCTGCCTGGAGAGCCTGGGAATGGTGCACAGCCCTGCTCTGGAGGGTCAGGGCATTTCCAGGCCCTGGTGCCTTTTCCTTGGCACCAAATTCCTCCTCACCTGAGCCTGTTTGTCCCAGGGTCACAGCACAGCAGGAAGGCAAGGAGAAGGGAGGCTCCAGGTTTAGGAAAACCGTATTCACAAACCCCAGTTCCTGTCACTCTGCTGGTGGTGCTGTCCCCCTTGACAGTTTTTAGGAAGTCTGGATTATGCTCCTTAAGCATGTCTGGAGTATTGTGTTCAGTCCTGGGCTCCCCAGGACCAGGGAGCTTCTGGAGGGACTGCAGTGATGGGCCACAAAGAAAGGACTGGAGCATCTCTCCTGTGAGGAGAAGCTGAGAGCTGGGACTGTTCTGTGTGGAAAAAGGAGGCTCAGAGGGGATCTCATCATTGAGGGAGCTGGGGAAGGGGCTCAGCCTGGAGAAAAGGAGGCTCAGGGGGGCCCTTGATGCTCTGCACAAGTCCCTGACAGGAGGGGCCAGCCAGGTGGATGTCCAGGACAAGAGGAAATGGACTCAAATTATGCCAGGGGAGGCTCAGGGTGGACAGTAGCAGGAATTTCTGCATGGAAAGGGTGCTCAGGCCTTGGAACTGCCCAGGGAGGTTTGGAGTTGCCATCCCTGGAGGTGTCCAAGGAAGGCCTGGAGGTGGCACTGAGCGCTCCGGGCTGGGGACAAGGTGGGGATGGGACACAGCTTGGATTTAATGGTCTGAGAGGTCTTTTCCAACCCGAATGATTCCATTCTATTCTGTACCAGTAACTGAAGGCAGGGGGTAAAGAAGACAGAGCCAGGCTCTGCCGTGGTGTCCAGCAGCGGGAGCTGAGGGAACGGACTCAATAAAACACAAAAGGGTCTGCCTGAACATTGTAAAGCATTGGAACGAGTTGCCCAAGGAGTTTGAGGGCAGATCCTGTGCCTCAGGGTCTCTGCAGCCCCACGCACCACCCCTGTGCAGAAATCCTTGTCAGGACACAGGCACACACCCACCCCAGGTCACAATTGCAGTGTGCTCACAGGTGCCTCACACCTACGCTCTCCCCGCGTTGCTACGGCTGGTGCAGCTCAATGTTTGTTAGCAACCAGGAGAAATTTTCCCCCCAAAAAGCTCCTTTAATAGGAAAACTCGAGAAGGTGAAGGCTGCTTATCTCTGCTGTCTGGTGGGAAAGGTGCAAAGCTGCCATTAACAAGTGGCCAGCTTCAAGGCTTGGGTTTCTCGGGCCTTTTCCATTCGCTTTTGCACTCTGGACCCTGGTATTTTAATGGTGTCTGTGTCATTAAAATTGCAACGTCCTGATGTGTGAATATTCATCGCATCAGTGTTCTGGCAGTCACACTTGCCAGATCCAAGGTGTGTTCAGCAAATAGTCTGTGTCAGAAGAATCATTATCAGAGGCACCTACCAATTCGATGCTGAGTATCAGGGACTTAATGAGGTGGTCTTGGTTTTCTTCCCCCGTGTATTTGGTTGCGAAATTGAGGTAGTTCCTTACTGTCTGTGCTTCCAGCCTGATTTCCACGCTGTGCAGCTTGACTTCCTGCCCATCCACCGCTCCCTTTTCCTCTCTGAAAAAAGCTTTTGGCCAATTTTCAGCTAAATTCATCAAATCGCAGCGAGAACGAGTTCTTACAAATTTTATGCAAACCGATGACTGGATAGCAGAGGAAGCCCGATATTAATCCCCCAGTGAGAGTGAAATAGGCCAAATTTAGCAATCAGCCACTGTTTGTAGCTCCCAGCCAGCCAATAAGCAAGTTTGGAGTGGTGACCCAGCTCTTGCTTCTGCTCCCTCTTGCTCTGCCAAGCACCAGAGAGATGTGGGAGGGAGATCCTGGCTTTTGGGAGAGGGAGGGGCCATTGCACTGGGAATTAAAGTTCAGGGATGGAGGGCACAGAGCTGTAGGGAACCAGGCTTCGTTCCTTGTGGCGCGTGTGGAATAACTTGTTTTGATAAGTGGTTCAGAGGCCTTAACAAAAATCAATAATAGTAACAGTGCTCCCTAGCAACCCTGCAAAAACAAAGCAGTGTGTGCAGCCTGTTTTGGTGAGCAACAGGATCTGCTTCAGTACAGCACCAGGTTTCAGGCTGAGCTTTTCCAGGGGTCCCCAGTGGGCAGAGAGCAGGGGAAGGACACTGGCCCTGCCTGCTGGTTGCCCAATCCTGCATTCTTTTTATTGAGGAGTTCATGGGAGAATTGGGTGTGCAGGGAATTCTGACTGCAGGTTTGTGTTGTGCTAGTTAAGAGCTGAGCAACAATAGCAGCCATGTGTGTGAACATGAGACAATTCTAAAGCTCCTCTGTTTCCTTGCCTGCCTCGTACATTGTCTGTGGAGTACAAAGGACGCAGGAATTTAATCTCATATTAAACTATTTCTTATATAATAATTACCATGGGGGTCCCCAGGAGGGGTTTTAGGTAGTATCCAGCACAGGTTCCTTATCCGAGCGTGGCACTCTCAAAATCCTTCTCCCTCAGCCCAAAACCTTCTCAGTGGCCTTTTCTTAGAGGCAGATTTATCATTTTAGGGACGTTTAGTGAGGCTGAGGAGCAGCGGGGTTTGCTGATGGGCCACGTGTGGTGCAGGGGAGAAGCAGCAGAACCCCTTCTGCAGGGCTGAGTTTGTGCCAGAGCAGGAGCAGCAGCCCTTTGTGCATCCAGCAGGGCTGAGATCCTCTGACATTTCCACTGTAAACAGCCCTCGCCGTGTCTGTGTCCTGGCATTTGTGTCTGTCCCACGCAGGGGTGAGGTTAATGCCAGTTTGTTTCCAGCCAGGTGACGAGCAGCACAGAAGTGTCATTGTCCTCCTTGCCATCCTCCCGAGCTCGGGTCACTGCTGGCTGAGTGCAGAGGCACCCCCTGCCCTTTCCCAAGGAACAGGGTGATTGCTTGCAGCTCCTTTCTGGAAAATGAGCACAGCAAAAACCCCTCCTGCATGGAGGACAGGCCCCAGCACACAGAAAAGAGCCACAGGGAGTGCTGAGCTCGGATCTGTCCCCCAGGGGTTCGTGTGGCATTGGGGAGCATGAGGAGGAAGGCAGAGCTCGTGGAGGGGAGCACGGAGGTTGCCAAACAGGAACTTTCCCTGTGCTGCCACGGCAAACACGGGTGGGGGCTGACTCGCCTGCCAGAGGCTTGGTGTTATGGGTTAAAATGTTATAAATCTGATTAGTTGGGTTTGATGGGAGGCAAACCATTTGTATTTCTGTTAGTCACTTGTGGCCGGACCTTGTGGGCCCCCAGTGGACATTTTTAAGCCTGTCCCAGACTGCAGCCCTGGCTCAGTGCCTGGGGAGGTCTGCAGGACCACAGGGTAACCCAAACTTCTGCTTCCACCTCTCTGCTCCAGCCCATCCACACCACCCTGAATGATGGAGAAGGCGAAGCTTCCCAGGTCTGACACTCTGACTGTACACGCTGCCTGGAAAGGGAGTGTGTTAACATTTACTCACTTTTGTAATGACTCCGGGATCCCCAAACAGATTTGGGCGAAGCATTTGAGGCTTCTTTTTCGGCTGAGGTTTACCCAGATTCACATCCCGGCACGAGGGAGTTTGCAGAGAGAGGGGCAGAAGTGAGCAACGCACGGAACAGACCTGCAAACAGATTTTGGATGTGCTGAGTTGCCACTCCTGTGGGCCACCGAGGGTCCCTGGAGCTGTAAACCCTGCGAGTCCCAGTCCCAGCAGGACCTGGCAGTGCCACAGAAAGCTGCGGTGTCACCGCGTGCCTTTGTGCCACTGTCACCCTGCCGCAGGAGCATGGCCTGGGCAGCTCCGTGACCTCCTCCCAGCAGGCAAACTCCCAAGGGGAGGCATCCCCAGGACACTCTCCAAAACAGGCAGCTGGGAACAGAAAGTTCAGCGCCAGCCCGGAGCGCCTGCGAGCTCTGCAGTGTCCTTGAGTGCCCTCCCTCTGCCCCAGCCTCAGCTCCTGCAGCTTAATCCATCCCACCAAACATTCCCTCCCTTCTCTCCATCTTGTCAGGCTCTCCAGCTCTGCTCCAGCCCCGTTTCCTTTCTGCCTTTTGAGATCCCTCTTTCCTGAGAGGGTTTGGATCCCAAGCACGAATTTCCCCCTCGCGTTGTGGCTCTGCGTCACGGTTCTCGCTCATTTCTCTCCCTCGGTTGCTTTGTCAGGCAAAGCATTTGGGACAGTGTGGTTGTAAGATGTGATTAAAAATAGTGTTTGAACTCTCTTGGCACGCAGGACTATTAATCCCCGCTGAAGCTCGGGGAGGAGGGAGGGTGGATTTGAAGGTGAGGCTATTCCAGTTCAAAAGTACACAGAGCCAATTTGCATTTGAGAGTATTTTTGCCTTTCTGGAGTAACAAGGTGCTGTTTTTTTCCAGTACTTCCTGCAGTATTTATATTTTCCATTGTTAAAATGCAGAGAACTCAGTGTGGCTGTCAGGGTGAGAATTTCTAGGTCTGTCTCCTTAGTGATCGCTGCATCAGGACATCGCAGACTGAGACAGAAACTTGGAGTCTGAGAGCTGATTTTATCAATGATTGGTGCACAAAGGGCAGTCGCAGATACAGGGGAATGCTGTTCACTGCAGAGTTTAAAATGAGCAAGCAGGAACCTCTGTATTCATTCAGGAGCTCCACGTGTTCTGGTTTGACAATGCTGAGAGTGTGTAAAAGTGCAGTGCAAATGGAAAGCTGTCCCTTGAAGCAGTGTCCCTCCAAAATGTCCCCAAACCTAGAAACAGCCAACCTCACAGAGCTTTTCCATGAAGGCAGGGATGTGCCAAGCTTTTTTTGATCCTCCTCTGCTCTCTGCCTTAAAATTGAGCCAGGTTCTCATTTCACTTGCGCCACTGGAAATCACAAGAGCTGCTAATTCTGGATGCTTAGAAAGTTCTCAAATAGTGGGTTGACAGTTCTGGAGATTAATATAATTAACTTCAGCACAGTTACTCTACACTGACACAGACACAAGTGACAAGGGTTGGGCCCTTACCAAGGAAATATTTTCTGGCTTTGTAGCACACAGGGAGAGGACAATACCTCAGAGATTCTTTTCCCAGGCTTTGCTCAGTGGATTTCAGTGCACCCACCCCAGTCTGGGTGCACCTGAAGTGGGATCAGTGGAGATACACGACGGTGTTATGACAAGAAGATGAGTGAGAATAACAAGATGACATTTTCACTTTTACTGCATCTAAAGCATCTGATCCGCAGCTGCCACGTGGGCACGCGAGCTCTGAGCAGCTCCAGTGTCCCTGCCTTGGGCTGTGCAGAGCCTGGGCATTGCAGACTTGGAGGATTCCCCTCTTTTCCCACCTCCCTCCTTCCCCACCAGCGCTGCGACCAAGAAAGCTGCTTGGGAGAGGTGCCAAAGAAACCCTGCAGTGTGCAGAGAGCTGACCTTGGGCTGCTTGGCTGAGTGCCACAGGCCAAGACACCCTCATCCTGCACAATAAACACCTCCTCGTCCTCAGCACAGCAACATCTGTGGAGGATAAAGGCCGGCCCGAGTGCTGATGCTGCCAAACTGTGGCCTCATTGCAGTGCTGGGGGATCCCAGCCACTCACCCAGCCCTGGCTGATGTGTCCCAGCCTGGATAATGGGATGCAAACACTTGGATTTGCCCCCCGTGAGCAGGCAGGGCTGTCCCAGAGGAGCAGCTGTATGTGCAGACTTCAGGTGTCCTCACCAGGGCTGCAGATGCTAGAATGTGATTTTTTTTCACATTTCCCCCCCAGCCCCAGACTTTGTTGCCTTTGCTGGCAGGCTGAATATTGTATTTTCAGCTCGTCCCCTGGCATCCTAGATTCCATTTTAATGGAGTTTGCTGTGTTGCCCTCTAAAATGGGATGTCAGTGGGTGGCTCCTTGCCCGTGTTAATGGAGCAGGTAATGATCTCCCTCAGCAGCCTACAAAACAGTTCTGGCTGAGGGCTTCTGGGGCTGATGGCACTCAGCCTCTGGGATCTGCTCCCGTTGGTTTGGATTGAGAAAAGCCCTGTGAGATGGGCCAGGCTGGCAGGGAGCACAGTGGGTCACTGGAGCCACCCCCGTGCCCCAGCAGGGCCATCCCAGAGCACGGGGCACAGCAATGGCATCAGTGCAGGGGCTTGTGTGGGGTGAAGGGCTCAGAGAATTCCTACCTGGCTGTGTGTGCACCCCATTTCTGCCCGCATGAATCTCCAGCTGCTGTGTTTGAGTGCCTGGGGGTACAAACGCTGCTGGCCAGACACAGCTCTGGGATTTTTCTGCTGTGCCAGGGCTCTTGGCGTTGTTCTCCTCGGCTGTTTCCATGCAGACCTGAATCTGCACTCCTGGCCAGGTAATTGAGCTCCACCAGCCCCAGCCTGGGCTGTGGCTCGTGCCTGGGGAGCTGTTTGCACAGAGCTGGGCTCTGTTATTCACAGGGATAAAATAATCATGGAATGGCCAGGGTTGGAAGGCACCTTAAAGCTCACCCAGTGCCACCCCTGCCACGGGCAGGGACACCTCCCACTGTCCCAGGGTGCTCCCAGCCCTGTCCAGCCTGGCCTGGGACATTTCCAGGGGTCCAGGGGCAGCCTGTGCCAGGGCCTCCTCACCCTCCAGGGGAGAATCTCTCCCCTGAATGTCAGTGGTGAATGTTTTGGGCAATCACAGGAGCTGTTGATAGGCCGTGGGTGAGACAGATAAACGAGAGTCATCGCTTAAACCCAGAGTGAGCAAATGCATCAACAATGTCTGATGTGCCCAACCCACGGGAGCATCACCTTGAGAGAGACCATTTAATGGGATGTCTGAACACCCAAAACTTCCCATCCTGGCTGCTTTGGTTCAGTGGGATCCAAGCAGGGACTGGAATGTGGCTGCACATTCCACGAGCCCCCTGCACGTCCTGCTGCCCCCAAAAGCGTGGGCACTAATCCTGCTGGAATTAGGCTGCTCGCCTGCACTCTGCTGCTGTTGACAGCAATAATGCATGAAGCAGAGAGCAGCCTACGGTTGGATTTTTGGGTTTTTTTCCCAGGGAATTGGGTTCTTAGGGCTGGCAAGCTGCACACGCAGTCCTTCGGATGTGCCAACACGTGACGGGCCAGTCACGCAGGCAGAGCTGCTCGCTGCCATGCAAGGGTACAAAGGATCAGCTTTGGGGGGGATTTTTTAAAAAGGGGGTTACCCCAGGGATGGATTTGGCCCAGGGAGGAGCCTATAAAGCAGCAAGAAACAACACAGAGGGGGGGAAACGAGAGCAATTAAAAAAATGAACCTGCTTGACCCTAATTTTGCAAATCTCTAGCTGTCAAAGAATGTACCTCGACTAATTATGTTTGGATGTGAAATTATAGAATCATTATAGCTGTGATTACACAGGTCCCCCAGCTCTTGCCTGCCATGGTGTGTGGGTGTGTGTGCTTTCCAGTGTGATCCTTCATTTCAGATTTGCTTTCTTGTTTTAGCTGTCCAGTTTTCCAGAAATAGGCCTCCAGAAAGAAATAGCTGTGTGCCACATCTGAAATGTGCAATTCTCAGCTGTCCTCCCGCCTCCCTCCTTTCTCCCTCTCTCCTTTTGGCCTTTGGAAGACCAGAGTCACTGCTGTAGTTGGGCAATTATGCTTCAAAGCTGAGAACTGCACTGAACTTTGCCAAAAACTGCTGAAGCAAGCGCAGCACTTTGGCTTTGAACCTGTGGTGGGGAAGTGCAGTCACTTCCCGGTCAGATGCTCTCAGGGTAAGAGCAGGGCAGCTGAATTGCAAATATTAATCTAATATGAATGTTGGGTGGCTGAGAAACTGAGGTGAGGCAGCAAATTAAGTGTAGTCCCTCTGGTGCAAGATGTGTCTTCAATTCCAGGATAAGGTCTGAGGAATTTTTCGGGATTTTTGGTTGCTTCTGAAAATAAAAAAAAAGCACTTTCCAGTTTGCTTACCTCAAATTATATCCCCTCCTTGTGTTATTTTTGTTCTGTAACCTGGCTGCTGGCAATGTCCCCCCTCCTTTTCACCAGAGTGCCGAGGTGCTCCGCACATTATCAGAATAATTCGGGAATCCAAACCTTTATCAGGGACCCTGCTCTGAGAAATCAATACGAGCTGCCATCCTCCCACAGCTCTGCAGAAAGCCCTTGCCTGCAGCTCTGATGGCCAGGAGCAGCTCTGCAGGAGCGAATTAATGGGCATGGCCTCGCTCTTGTCATTCTGAGCCTCCACGTCCCCATCCCAGAGAGGACCCTGGAGCAAGGCGAGGCCTCAGGACACAGGATCTGTAAGCCCTGTCCTTGTCAGCAGCTTCCCAAGAACGAACCAACTTTCTGCATCTGCAGCAGAGCAGTTGGGGAAAAGCAAACAAAACAACCCTCTGCTGCAAAACGCCACTCCCAAAATAGATTTCGGAGAGATTATTACATGAAGCAGCAAAGGGAGGGAAGGATGATTCAGAAAATAGCTCGAAACAGTCTTGTAAGCAGCTCGGGAGTGTGTGGTAAATAATGCAGGAAGGAAGGGAAACTGCAGACTCTAAATGGATGTGCTGGAAGGTCTCATCAGCACCTGAAATGTCTTTGGAAACCTTCCAGCAGCACGGAAACACATCACAGGCATAACCAGTTATTCTAACAGCCCCCTTGGCCTCCCCGGATCCTTGGAGAAAGGGGAGTTTCTGGGAATTTAGAGGGAGTGGGGCTGAGTCGGGGCATGAGTGATGCCCTGAGCTTCAGCCCCGTGAGCCCAGCAGCCCCCAGCAGGTGCCAGGGCTCAGGTGGGCAGAGAGGGGACGGGGCAGGATCTGGGCATTCAGGGCTCTGAGGTGAGGAGGAGTTCAGTCCCGTCACAGAGCAGGATCCTCCACAGCTCCCCAGCACTCCTGGCCTCCACGGCATTCCCAGGAATTCCCTTTGTGTGTTGGTTGCTGGTCTGACCCTGCTCCACGGCAGCAACTGGCGCCAAAATTTCTCCTCTGGCACCAGAGGTTGCCAGGAGCTTTCCAGAATTTCGCTTTCCCGGCCTCCCCAGCTCATATCCGTGTCCCAAAATGATGTGATCTGGCAGCACAAATTGAGTTATGTGAGCTGATGGAGAGCAGGTATCCTGTACTGTAACCCCCTCCTAGACACTGCTGTTCCTGGCTCCTTTGTTGGATGTTTTAGACTGTTTTTCTCTCTTTTTAAAAAAAAAACAAAAAAACAATTATTGTGGTGAATTAAAAAAAATAAACCCTGAGTTTTAATCAGGAAGGAGATGAGGACCTGGAGGGTGTTATGTGATAAGGACACGGCAGAGTTAGGAACAGGGCCGTGTGCCCCTGACCCCTTATCACCCAGTACAGACACTGTAACATGGACTCAGCCCTTCACTCGCATGACAACACCACCAAAACCCCGTTCAAACTTCTCTCCCAAGGCCACTTTGTCCTTGGTTTGCCCCTTTCTGGAAGGTGGCTTTCCGGCGTGGGCCTGGGGACCTGCTGTGCTGCTTCCCAGAAGGAATTGGTGCTCGTTGCAGAAAACGGGCAGCAGATTATTTCATGGACGTATATCCTGCATCCTGACAAGTGTTTATGGAAGCAGGCTGCGTGCTCCATCATCGTGCCAAGCAGACACTTGCAAATGTCTCCTTGCTGAGACATTAATGTGTGTCAGTGTGCGTGGAGCTGCAGCAGCGTTTGCATGCCTAATCGGGCACGTGGCCTTTGTTAATTAGACAGTCAGTTAATGCTTTATGTCTGTGGGTCTGCATGGGCAATCATTTGCCCAGAACCTCATTAATTTTACTGGCTGCCCCTCCTGTTGGAGTTCACAAATCAAGCTGAGCATGCACACAAATCCCTTTGAGTGGGTTTCTCTAATAAAGCAAATCAGAGGGAACTCTCAAAGAATACTGAAAACAGCAAAGCTGCAAGGGCCAGCCTGGTGGTTTTGCAAGCAGCTTTGTGCTCTGGAATGGGAGCTGCAAGGATCAGCTGAGAATTCCCCTTTGCAGCCAGGGGCATGCAGGACTCTCCTGACTTTTAGTTATTTGCTGTGCATGTGCCTAGGCCTATCCACAAATGTGTGGTCACTGTCCCTGAGAATTTTTGTATGTGCTTGGTGTGGATGTCTCCTCTGAGGCCTCTGCCAATTGTCACAGCTCAAGGAATGGCCCAAGCTCACAGCCTTACCCTCGTGAGTGTGGGTTCTGTATGTACAAGGGCAGATCGCTTCCACAGGCTCATTCCCAGCCCAGGAGAAAGGAAAGCAGCCAAGGAACTTGGTTGAGAGCGAAATTAGAGAAATAATATTATCACTCACTGTTCTAGACTGAGGTGGGGGCAGCAATGAGGGCCCTGGGACTGGTGGTGACTGAGGATGTTTGCAAGGGTCTGTTTTCCTTCTTAGTGACCAAGAGATCTGTGCAGCGGAGGGGTGGGAGAGTCTTGTGTTCTCCCAACTCCAAGGCAATGAGCATCACTGAAACACAGCCTAGCCCTGATCCCAGGGTGGAATCCTCAAATCCCACAGCCTGCAGTGCAGAGGATTTCACCCAGGATCTTCTGGACATCGTTCTGTGTTATTGCTACTCCAAATAGCCTCGTGTGTGGACAGAAAGGTGAAAATGCCTCAGGAGGAGCAGCCCCTCTTCCCCTCCTCATCCTCCGAGCTGCTCTGCTGCACCACCCAGGGCTCTTGGCGGAGGCACAGCAGAGTTGTGACTGTGCTTTTGCCATCTGCACTGCAGTGCCCATTACGGATGCAGTGCTGAGCTGCTCATTTCACAACTGACTGGAGACGAGGGCAGAAGCCCGAGTGTGAGGCTGAGGTTGCTCCTCTCAGCACCCAGAGCTGGGTTTGGGGGCTTGGCGAGGTACAACCTTCAGCAGGGGAAAAGCTGCTCACATGAATGTGTCCTGCAAAGATGAAAGGAGGGGTTATTGTTTTGTAGAGGGCTGACCTACAGCACAGATAGGAATAATTAAAAACGGGTTAGAGCTGCAGCATATCAAAGCCTGGGTGCGTGTTTCAGCCCTGTTCCTAAATTGAATTGTTTTTCTGGACTAGCCCTGTGCTACAGGAGTGTTATTTCAGTGCTGCAAACACTCAAGAATATATGTGGAAATGTGGTAATTGCATGGCTCTGTTCCACCTGTATCTCCAAGCTGGACATGCTATTGCTGTGCTAAGGGATAACCGATGGAGCAAGGGAGAAGTGACAGTGAAACCCAGGTCTTAAAATAGAGAGAGGCTATTTTGCTTTTTTTAAAATTTTCCCAGGTCTGCTTGCATAAATCCAGACTTAGTTCAGCTGTTACAGGAGTTCCAGTTACTTGGGGAAAAGAAAAATCAGTTGTAGTTGTTGTGAAATAAATGTCTCTGTGCCCTGGCTGGGTGGCTGGGAGGGCTGGGGTGAGACAGACAGGCTGATGTGTCTTTAGCTGCCCTGAAACAGCTCCACAAGTGATGTTTAATCAAAGCAAGCTGACATTTGTCTATTGAATTGTTATCAGAATTGCTTAGTCATTCATGTGCCATTGTGTTTCAGAATGGAGAGCAGGGGATTTATTCAGCTTGACAGGAGCTGCTCCCAGCCTTTAGCATTTCCCCCAACATCCAGCCCAGCCCTCCGTTCCACACTGCTCCCCGAGTCACCCTGGGGCCAGGGGACTGCTGACCCCTCTGCCCGTGGCTCCCGATTCCAGCCTTCCTGGGAGAGATTTTCTTCTCTGCTCCCCCTCAGCAGGCCAGTTCTCCAGATTTTTGGGAGCAGCTTAGGGGTCTGCCCAATGTTGGTCCTGTGCCACCATGAGGAACCCGAGAGGTCTCCAGTAAACGTGGCCAGGACCAGCTTTGCTGTGAATAAGGCTGGAGGTTCAGGCGATTGCTGTGGGACTGCTGGCATTTGGGGGCACTTTGGATCAGAATCTTTGCCCCCCTCTTCTGCTGGGTCCCAAGAAAGAGCCACGCTGAGTTTTTTAGCTGTGTGTGGGAGGAAGAGCAGAGGTGTTATTTGGAGTGGAGACGGGGGGCTGAGCGAGGAGAGAAGGGATGTTTGTCTCCTGTGTGTGCGAGGGAGAGACAGACAGACAGACAGACAGGGTGAGTGTGTTGCTGAAAGCAGGAGTGAAACCCGGGGAAGGTGTAGCCATAGAAACACCCTGTGCTCAGTAGTGGTGGCTCACAGCAGCACAGCCCATTCCTGCAGCCTGTGGGAACCATATTTTGGGGATATTTTAGGTCTGTGCTTGCATGCATCTGCCCAGGGCGTGCACATGCACATCTCACACGTGTCTGGGGTGAGTACACGAGCATCCCTGAGCACAGACATCCCCGGGGAGTGCATGGTGCTGCTCAAAGAAAGATACACTGACCCAAAAGGAAGGCTGGAGTGCAGCCCTGGGCTTTTTCTACAGGGCAGCAGAGCGGTGGCAAGGGATGTGCAAGTGGAGCAGGTAGAGAGGGGAGGTCACGTCTCACCACCACCCAAAAATGCCTGTTCCCCTCTGGAAGCAGAACAGCACCGTGGAAAGAGCCTCCTGTGCAGGCAGAGGAGCTTTGTCTGGGTGGGCACAGGGTGGGCCACGGGTGTTCTCTGTGGGCGTGGGTTTAGGCTTGGTTTCAGCTGATCTAAGTCCCTGCTGTTGGGTCATGTGTTCTCTCCGGTGCCAAAATCAGCTCTCGAGCGATCTGCCAGATTAGGAATCTGATCCTTCTGAAAACTAACCCAGCAGAAAGGGAAAAGACAAGCAGACAGTTTCCAGCTGGACCAGTTCCCTGGCTTGGCTGATGCTCATGCCAACAGAAGGACAAAAGGTAGGGACAGGAGCAGGGAGAAAGTGAAAATACCCATTTCCTTGGCAGTTTGAGCTAAAGTCAGCTTAGTTACAAAACCACTGCTCCCTGAATCTCTCCTGTCTGCACCAAGCAGGCCAGGAGCTGGGATGAGGAGCACAGGGAGCTGGTGAAACACTGCTGTGTTTGCTGGGAGCTCAGGGAAGGTTGGAAGGGACTGCTGGGCAGTAACACTGCAACCCCTTACCTCTGCTTTTAGGCACAGATTGCATGAAGCTTATTAGTTACGAGGTCAATGTCCATGAATCTCCACAGCTCTGCATTTCCCTGGGAAGGAGTCAGGGTGGTGGAGAATGTCTGTAAATGGGGCTGAAACAATGCTGAGCTGAATCTGGACAAGAGGGAAAGAGAAATCACAGCACCTCTCTCCCAGCACACCACGTGCTTCAGGCTGCATCTTCTGTATGGAAGTGGAAAGCTGAGAGTCTGGGGTCTTCCTGGGCGTGTGGTTGTGGGGGAAAGAATTCTTCTGGAGTTTGTTCTTTTAAACGCAGTTCCTGTTTAGACATTGCCACGTCTGCTCTGCTGTGTAGTGAACGTGCCAGATTGATGGGTGCCAGTGCAGATCAAACCAATGTCATACGTTCGTGTCACACAGACAGGGGTGTCACACAGGTGTGGGTGTCACGCAGGCAGGGGTGTAACACAGGCAGGGGTGTCACACAGGCGTGGGTGTCACACAGACAGGGGTGTCACACA